>JACXGJ010017709.1:0-10897 GCA_016801105.1 Esox niger
CCCCCCCCCCCCCCCCCGTGTCACTGCCCACGCTGGAACCAATGCCGTAACGGTGATTGTAACCCCATCCCCCTTCATCTCCTCAGGTGTGTTTGTCGTGTGTTGGACCCCAGGTCTGGTGACGCTGTTGCTGGATGGGATCCTCGGTAAAGCAAGCCATGCTGCAGCCTATGAGAAGTACTGCCTGATCCTTGCAGAGTGCAACTCCTTGGTCAACCCACTTATCTACACCTACCGGGACAAAGAGATGAGGAGGACTTTCAGGTGTATCCTATGCTTCGTATGTAGGAGAAGCTGTGACCACCAGGGGGAGTCATCATCCATGGAGGTCGACACGCTACAGCCTGAGGTAGAACGGTTGAGAAATAGCTCAATCTCTAAAATTCTTCATGGCTTACAAGGAACATCTAACCGTTCAAATATTCTCTTGGGACATCCTCCTTTTGGGAACTGGGCGAGGGGCTAAAAGAAGTAATGATGCTGAGATTAACCTGTAATCTTTGCAACATAAAAAATGTAGGCAAAAGAAACCATTAATTCATGTTCTCCCCTAGCGCCCATGTTGGTTTTGGAAAGACATGTTCAGTTATTTCTTAGACGCATATTTTTAGTTTCTCTGAACTTAAGAGACGGGTGCTGTTGGTAAAAACAAAAAATGGTTGCTCAACTAACATGGTGTTTTTTAGTTTTCTATTCTTACATGGAATGTGACTGTAAGCAAGTTTATTTATACAGCACAATTCATACATAGAAGCAATTCAATGTGCTTTACAGTAAAAATAATAATACAAGATGCAATGGAATTAAAACAGAGATTGTAACAATTACAAAGTGTTTTCAGCCTGGATTAAAAAAATGCTACATTTGGGGCACATCTAAGATCTTCTGGTAGTTTATTCCAGTTTTGTACAGAATAACTGCTAAACGTAGCTTCTCCATGTTTATGGCTCCAAGATCCCTGCTCGCTTTATATTCTTCAAACATATCAGAAATGTATTCAGGTCCTAACCCATTCAGAGATTTATAAACTAGAAGCACCACTTTAAAAAGTATTCTGTAACTGACGTGAAGCCAGTGCAAAAATGTAAGAACCGAAATGATGTGCTCTGTCCTCTTGATCCTGGTTAACATTCTAGCAGCTGCATTCTGAATGAGCTGCAGCTGTTTTACAGTATTTTTGGGGAGTCCAGTTAAGAGGCCATTACAGCAGTCAACCCTACTAGAGATAAAAGCATGATGAGCTTCTCTTAGTCTTTTTGGGACACCAGGCTTTTGATTCTGGATATATTTTTCAGATGATAGAATGCTGTTCTGGTGACCGATTTAATGAATGTTAAATGTGAGGTCTGAGTCAGAATCAGAACATCAAGTTTACGCACTTGATTCTTTGTTTTAAGGGCCAGAGAATCCAGCTCCTTACTAATACTTTTTGTTGCCAAACACAATAATCTAAATTTGATCTTGGTTTAATTGTAGACAATTTTGCTTCATCCAGGTATTTATGTGCTCTATACAGTGACACAGAGAGTCTATTGAGCTGTTGTCATACGGTTCGAGGGCCATTTATATTTGCATATCATCTGCATTGCTGTGGTAGTTAATGTTGTTGTTCTATAGAATTTGGCCCAGAGGTAGCATATGGAGATTGAACAGAAGTGGTCCGAGAACTGATCCCTGTGGAACTCCGGATGTCATAGCCACCCTATCAGATTCATGATTACCAATGGTGACAAAGTAACTCTGGCTATCCAGATAAATCAAGGAGGGGCATTAAAAAAATTGCTGTGAGATGGCAATCTACTAGGGCTCCGAAAAGACTAGAATACATTGGACCAGACATCTGCCTTTTCCCAAAAATAATAACATGGGGTTTGATAAATCAGACCCCTCTATTTTCTAAATCTCTTTGTCTAAATATGTGGTCTAACATGCCACCATCTGTGAACAGTTGTGATTAAGAAATGCTGCCTGTTTGCTGAGATGCAAATGTTCAGAACCTATACTTTATATTGGTATATATACCCCTTTTTGTTCTTGCAACGTAAACTCAAAATGGAGTTAAGGAATTCTTGCCAATGATCAGCAAAAAATAATTAATGTCAAGTGAAAAATATAATATGTAAGTTGTTCTAAGCTACAAATATAAAACAGATAACTGATTTCACGAGTGTTAACCCCCTATGCTATGACACAGTGAAACAATGACCCTGAACCAAATATATAAAAATGAGGAATAATGTACGTGTGTATGTAGCGAAGTGAATTCTGAACCTCAATTAAGGTGGTGTTTGTCTGCTCTCCAGTCACCACAGGTGGAGGACATCTCAGAGATTGAAGTGGAGAACAAAGCCACAGGTGGTTCTCGTCAGCTGATCGAGAGAAAGTGGTGACTGGCTTCTTCACATCGACGGTTGGATCACAGCAGGAGTCATGGAGACGCCACGGACATTAGATCTCCAGCCACTCATGAACTTAACGGGGCAGGGAGCGTCTGCCCAATAACCGAAAGGTTACTAGATCGATTCCCTGAGCTGAAAAGAATCAGTCGTTTTGGCCTTGAGCAAGACCATTAACCCTAATTTCTGGTAACTGCTGGCTGTGTACATATTCCCCGAGATGGCCCACCCACCCTGGGAGAAGGGGATATGCAAATAACATTGCAACTCATGCATGCTCATTATTCACCTTGTAGGTGGACGCTTTCACTCTGAAAGGCTTGATCGTGTCTCTGTTCATTTGGTTTGTCGGTCAAGGAGTTGCAAGTGCAGTACTCTCCATTTACTAGCTGAGCCAAAGGACCACTCTACTGTAGCAGTACTCTCCTTTTACTAGCTGAGCCAAAGGACCACTCTACTGTAGCAGGTTAATGGTGTGTATCAGGTACATTGTCTGTAGCAGGTTAACTGCCACAATAAAGCAAACATGTGACTATGTGACTTAGAGTATTCAAAGCAGGTGGTTTGACTGTTGAGTAAACATGCAGCTAATGCTGGCTGGGTTCATTGTCGGGTCAACCCTCTAACAAAACACCACCTTGGTCATTCTGTGTTTTGACACTGTTCAGCAAAACACCAAATTGATCATTCTGTATTTTGACACCTGGTAACAATTACAAATGTTATGTAAAAAGGTAAACTAAAAAGTGCGTGTGATGCCTAATAGTAGAAATGTTTCTCCAAACTGACTTAGCTAGGCATGTGTTGATTGAAAATGGCCCCATCTACATTCGCAGATCAGTCATAACATTATGACCAGCTGCCTAATATTGTGTAGGTCCCCCTTTTGCCGCTAAAACAGCCCTGACCCGTTGAGGCATGGACTCCACTAGACCTCTGAAGGTCTGCTGTAATATCTGGCACCAAGACGTTAGCAGCAGATCCTTGATGTCCAGTAAGTTGCGTGTTGGGTCCTCCATGGATCGGACCTGTTTGTCCAGCACGTCCCACAGATGCTCGATTGGATTGAGATCTGGGGAATTTGGAGGCCAAGTCAACACCTTGAACTCGTGTCCTAGAAACCATCCCTGAACCATTTTTGCTTTGTAGTAGGACACATTATCCAGCCGAAAGAGGCCAATGCCATCAGGGAATATTGTTGCCAAAAAGGGTGAACATGGTCTGCAACAACGCTCAGGTAGTTGGTATGTGTCAAAGGGCTGCAGTTTTGGAAATATTCTGACCCAGTCGTCCAGCCATCACAATTTGGTCCCCAAGTCGCTCAGATCCGTGTTCTTGTTCATTTTTCCTGCTTCTACAGATTGTTCACTTCCTGCCTAATATTTCCCACCCACTGACAGGTGCCATGATAATGAGATTATCAGTGTTATTCACTTCACCTGTCATGGTCATAGTTATGGCTGATCAGTGTATATTCATGGATGAGTACAAAATGGGTTTAATCTGATGGTTGCTATTAAACTGAATTAGGTACTATGAAATAACAATTTTATTTGTCTGGTATAGCTCTAGTTAGGAACTCAGCATAGTCATAGAAAAACTAAATAAATCAACAAACCTCATGAAAAGCACACTAAATTATTTTATTAGTTTTCTGTCTAAGGAACACTACAACTTGAAATATTGTTTATTTTTACTTGTTCTAGAACAATTCTAAAGTTGAGGTATAAAAGGAGTTCATATAGACCGACAGGTCTTGAAACAGTGGGGCGGGGGCTTGGGGTTATATACAGGAGACAGAGGTAGAAAGGAAGAGGGTTAAAATACAGCGGGATGTGAGGAAGAAAGGGATATACAAAGATACTAATAAAACCAAGTGACACATTAAAGGGTTTCAGATATCCTTTGATTTGGTGCTGTGGAATTCTCTGATAGCAGGTAGAAAAAAATCCTGTTTAGAATGCTAGAATGTTTCATGGTAGAATCCAACGTGAAGCTAGCTCCATCTCATGTGGACCTATGGAAGTACAGGATGTGGGCTTGCTAGCTCCACCTGTCAGTGAACAATACTCCCACCCTGGTGAAATCAAATAGAAATGTGACATCAAGGGACTTTATTATTGGGTTCTGAAAGACCCAGTCATTGGCAGGTGTTGGGGCATTTTTGAGACCACATTTTTGGGGAAAGGAACCATTGAAGCCGATGGTTTCGAGATCAGACTTTCACACACCTATCTTAATTTTATTGTAGCCCTGGACAAGCTCACCGGAATCCTCTGGTCAAGGGTTTTCAGTCAAGTTGATTAAAGTGTGTTAGCTTAAGAATCGATCGAATGCAAGCAGGAGCGATGGGCTCCTAGGAGAGCTCCCTTCCCAATGTTCTGCTTGAGGACGGACGACTGCTTCGATGGGAAGTATTAACATTTAAAATGCATTGTGGGTGTTTGCTAGCAAGTTGTCGACCAATGACCCTGGTATGAACATCCTGGGGATATTTCTTGAAAACAGAACCCCCAGTTCTAGGTCCAGTGGGAATTCGGACAGCACCAAATCAAATCACAATACCATAAACCACCACACTCCAACCCCAATCAACAATCAAAGACCCAAATGAAAATATGCAAATAATCATCGCAAACATTTTTTTAACTTGACCTCAAATAAAAGGCCAAACAAAGCATATAACGCACCCAAAAGCAACAACAAAAAATGTTTATAAAAAGAGAAACATTGAGACATTCCACAACCTGTACAATGAGATCCATAGAGGACTGGGCGGGGAAAGGAAAAGGGGACTCATTTGGTGGTGCAGTGATCGTATTATTTTTGTTAAGACATAATAAAACTATGTATGAGTAAACAAGGACAGAGGAATTTGAGAAATACCAGCTCTCTGTACGCATTTAACAAAACCCCATTTTACCATTTCAAACATCTGGATGAGTTTAATACAGTATATAGTTTCTCTTTTATCAAAATGCCCACAGCACTCACAACAGTTTATGATTAAAAAAAAGACACAGTTGAAGTAAAAACCCTAGAAAAACCTCAGATTTGGCTCTGAATACTACTGTGGTAATGAAACCAGTGCTGCCTTTTTGGTAAGAGTTATTCAGGAGATGAAAGCCCTTTCTGTTTGGCCAAATCTTAGATCAATTTTCGTAGATTGAAATTTTAGGATACATTTTCACCCGCAGACGTTCTGAAGAGAACAACATGCCTTCTAATGGAACAGCAGAACTGCTTCGCAAAAACACTGTCTCCACAGCCACACTACAATCCCCCGAACCGCCCCCTTGCCCCTGTCAACATCCCCCCCAAAAAGTTTTTGCTAAAACTGAAATGACATGAGGCAGGAGGACATCGCACGGATAAGACAAGTACACATAAAATTACCTCAACCCCGAAACTGAAAACATACCCTTTATTTACCAACATGAAGAACAAAATCATCCTATTTACTGGTATATTTGGTTTTGCTACAATACAGTAGTGTTTCCTGTGAGCTGAACAAGTGGTCATGAGAACAGCAGCCCTGTCTCGACTGGGGAGCTTCACCAGGGTCCTGTTCAGTATGGCAGAAAGTAGCTAAATGTTTTGCAACCAGAAACACACATTGGATTTGTTAATGTAGTAGCATATCCCTGCATACATCATGGTTTAATGTATTTACCTTACTGAACATGACTGTGCTAGAGGGGGGAGCCATTAGGTGAAGGTCCACTCCAGCTTGGTAATCGTCCAATCTGAAATCTACCATTTGACAGACAGCGCCTTGCAAACCAATCAGTGGTTTTAAGAGACATAGTAGCACCCCACCCCAAAAGAAGCAGCCGCACACCTGAAACTCATTCAGTTGGGGATTGATGTTGGTGGCGACGGGTGAAATCAGCTTGAATTGATTATTTGGAGGAGCTTGGACATTAGAACAATGTCATCATGTAACTTGAGTAGACCTTCAGGTACACCAAACGGTAAGTGACAGAACGTGGTGTAAAAACAAAAAAACAGTGTCTCATTAATTACTGCAAACTGTAGTAAAATGGTTTGCAGTGCAAAAAAAATTTAAAAAATCAGCAGGCGCCATCCACCCTGACCGACATAAAAACTACAATAACAGCCTAAGAACGCGTGATGCATTCACTACTTTTTGGTCTGTGTTGTCAAAAGTCATAATAACCTTGTTTGAAGAAAACAATACTAAAAGAGAAGTGAATATGCTATTTAACAGGAGAAACCCATTACTCAATACCTAAGAAGCCTGCATGCATGGAAGACGCTCACAATTATATATATATATAAAAAAAACTCTCATGTCCATTTCTTTCCTGCGACATAACCATCTCTCCAAACGTCTTTTTAGTCCACTGTCCCAACACTACTTTTAGGGTCTAAGAACAAAACATGTTTATTTGGTGGCAGGTGCATTTCTAATTGAAACAGCATTTTAAAGAAAACAAAAATAAAGTCTAGATTCAACAAAAACTAGTAGACAGAAGTGAGGAAAGTAAAATCTATAGAGCTTCTCCTAAAGACGAGGAAAGGAGAACCTACGGACAACAGTGGAGGATCGCTCCTCTCCATACCTCCTGATCTCTCCCCACATCCTACTACATCCTCAAAAGGTGCAAACGTTTGTGCTTGACAGATGTGTCCGTGTCCCAAACACAAGGTTGGGAAAGAAGCTTGTGTGTTTGTGTGCGTGTGTGTGTGTGCGTGCGCGTATGAATGTGTGACCTGTTAAGCACTCAACAGTCTCACCCAACCCAGTCCGAAATCAGGATCCACAGTAACAAAGAGAACGACGGCCAGTGCTTCAGTTGTCCCTCGTCGCCCAGATGTTGGCTCTTAGAGGAACAGAAACGGTGTTCCGGAAGGTGGGGGTCAGGTCAGGAAGGTGGGGGTCGGGTCAGGAAGGTGGGGGTCGGGTCACGGGGTGGGTCAGCGCTTTGGTACAAGATGAGCAGAGCTTGTCTGCGATCCACATCGCCACAGTGCCCAGCGATAAAGGGCGGGGCCATTTGGGGCGGCGTCACGTCCCCATCAGGATGATGTGTGTATGTGGGCTGGGCCCAACACAGCTTGTCTGCACGGAGGACCCCCCAAAGGCCCTTCATCTGGTTGTTAAGATTAGTTGTCCATCTTATCCATCCATAGTAGAGTGAGTGTGTGTGTGTGTATGTATGTGTGTGCGCGTGTGAGCAAAGGGGACAGACTGTGTCTGCCAGGAGTCGCCCAGTCCGGACCAGTGGGCAGGTGGAGGGAGGCAAGCTGGCGGGCGCATGTAGGGCGGGGCCGGTGGGCGGGGCCGGTGGGCGGGGCAGGGTAGTGGTCAGAGTAGAGCCCAGAAGAGACAAGGGACTGCAGGAGGTGGAGGCGGTCTCAGTTGGAGGCATCTGAGTGGACGCTGCCAGGGGGGCCAGTTGGAGAGGTGATGGAGGAGGGGTTGGTGGTGTCCTGCCAGCTGTCGCTAACCTGGAAGAAAACCAGGACAGAGAAAGACCGACCTCAATTTGGGCAGCTGGATTCATCTGAAAAATCCACCCGTACAATGAAGGAAATGCATCTCACTGCATGTTATATTTGTCTTAATGTCGACACAAATGTTGTCAGAGTTCAGAGGGCCCGAATGTCCTTCTAGTGTCTGTGGGAAAGCATGGACAAGAGGTTTGACTGACGTGGAGGCAGTGTTGGGCGTAGAGGGCACTGCTGCTCAGCTCCTCATAACCGTCCATCAGGGGTGTAACACGGAGCGGGGTATCCACCTGGAGGGAGGGGGGAACAGCGTCAGACACGAGCGTGCACACACTCACACACACAAAGGGCTGGTTTCCCAGTACAGATTAAACCAGGTCCAGGACTACAAAATAAATTCCTATGGAGATTTTCCATTTAGCTTAATTTTGAGTCCAGGGCTAGCCTTATTGCGCGACTGGGGACACATTGTAGCTAATAAATCATTGTATGCATTTGAATGAAATGTAGAAAAATATTTTCCTGACACTTGAGTTTCAGAGGGGTTCTGTGCAAAGCAGGATCAAAGTTAACCAGCTAAGCTCACGAAACATCTGTAAATGAATAAATGCATTTATTTATTTGAATACGATTGAGGTTAACTGGAAAACAATAATAATACAAATGATCAAATATAAATACACATTGTTTTGGCATGAATCTACACACACACACCCCATAATGACAGTGAAAACACATTTTCTTCATTTGTACCAACAAATTGAAAAGTCTCAGGTGTATTTATTCAGTTCAATGAAAAGGCGTCTTTGGCAGCGATCACGGTGTCAACTCTGTCATGTTGCTACCAGCTCTGCACACCTAGATTTGGTTTATCCCATTCTTCCTTGCAGAACTAGTTCAGGTCTGTAGAACCAGATAGGGAGTGTTGGTGAACTACAATCCTCAGGTCTCCCCATAGATGCCATTCAAGTTCAGGCTTTGCCTGGGTCACTTGAACTACATTCACTGACTTGCTGGCTCAGCTGTTGGCTTCAGGATATTGTAGGGCTGATGGATTAATCTTTGTGCCCAGTCGGAGGTCCTGTGCAGACAGGATTGGGTTTGCATCAAGGACCTATCTGTATTTTGTTCCGTTCATCCTTCTCTTAATCTTTACAAGTCTCCTAGTCCTCACCACTGAGAAGCTTGCCCATAACATGGTGCTGCCACCACCATGCTTCACCATAGGGTGATGAGCAATACATTGTTTTTACCAGACGTATCGCTTGGCGTTGAGGACTAGTAGATCAGTTTGGGATTAATCAGGCTAAAGAAGGTTTTTCATCATAAAGGGTCCTTCAGAGGCCATGTCATATGACTTATACTCAAGACCGGCTTCTTCATAGACATTCAACCATAAAGGCCTGGTTGATGGAGTGCTGCACAGCCTGTTGTCTGGCAGGTTTTATCTCTGCAGCTCTGATCGTGGCAAAATGGTTCTTGGTCACCTCGAAAGCCCTTCTTGCCCTGAATGCCAGCTCTATTGAGTCTCTGTAGATTCCAACGTCCTATTTCACAATGTTGGAACCCACTGTGCTCCTGGGAACTTTCTTTACCAACTTTTACATAACACCCAGATCTACGCCGTGACACAATTCTATCTCTGACATCTACAGAGTTCCTTAAATGTTCTAGCTTAATTTTTTTCTCTGACATGCACTGTGATTTGTGACATGTGTGTCTTTTTAAATCTTGCCCAATAATTTGAAATAGCCACATCTGGACATTAAGATTCTACAGCCATCAAGGATGATGTTGAAAGGACACAGGCGGCATTTTAACTCAATTGAGTGGCATGGCAATGTTTTCAATAACATTTCCAGTCATTTCAAAAAATGTTTTCGTTTTGTCATTATGAGGTACTGCGTGTAGATTGATGGCAAAAAAGTAATAAATTAAGTCCATAATTTATTTTGTGAAGAGGTTTGTATACTTTTGGAAGTCAATGGTTTGTTTTTCCACCTCAAGACTGACAGTTTACAGCAGAGATCTGTGGATCCTCTTGAACAACCACCATGAAGACAACACTTGGCACTCCCACAGAATAACAGACAACAGGGGAACGAGGACAAGGGCAACGAGGTCAGGGTACCGACTGGGTGGACAGAGAGACAAGGGATCAGCTGTATTCCAAATGACAACGTTTCCACCAGGATCATAAGTAGTGCACTGTAAAGGAAATAGGGTGCCATTTGGGAAAGAAAACAAGGACGTAGGCATTTGAATGGAGAACAATTTAAATAGTGAATGGGAGCATGTTCGGCTCAGAGAGTGTCTGAAACAAGACAAACAAGACCAGGATGTGTGGTACGATGGGTTTTATCCTGAGTGTCTGAAACAAGACAAACAAGACCAGGATGTGTGGTACGATGGGTTTTATCCTGAGTGTCTGAAACAAGACAAACAAGACCAGGATATGTGGTAGGATGGGTTTTATCCAGAGAGTGTCTGAAACAAGACAAACAAGACCAGGATATGTGGTAGGATGGGTTTTATCCAGAGAGTGTCTGAAACAAGACAAACAAGACCAGGATATGTGGTAGGATGGGTTTTATCCAGAGAGTGTCTGAAACAAGACAAACAAGACCAGGATATGTGGTAGGATGGGTTTTATCCAGAGAGGGTCTGAAATAAGGCTGAAACTAGACTGAAACATACCAGTATATATATGGTAGGATGGGTTCTATCCTGAGGTCTGAAACTAGACCAGGATATGTAGTAGGATGGGTTCTACCCAGAGGGTTTGAAACAACACCAGGACATATGGAAGGATTGGTTCTATCCAGAGAGGTCTAAAGGGTCTGAAGAGACGAGGAACAGACACTATCTATGGGAGGGCTTGGGTTGGGCGTCCAGGGATCAGGGTTGATGCTAAGGCAGGACAGTATATACAGGAGGGCTTGGGTTGGGCGTCCAGGGATCAGGGTTGATGCTAAGGCAGGACAGTATATACAGGAGGGCTTGGGTTGGGCGTCCAGGGATCAGGG
>JACXGJ010017710.1:0-10897 GCA_016801105.1 Esox niger
AACCAACCACTACAACCCAACCAACCACTACAGCCCTTCCAACCACTACAGCCCTTCCAACCACTACAACCCAACCAACCACTACAGCCCTTCCAACCACTCCAACCCAACCAACCACTACAGCCCTTCCAACCACTACAACCCAACCATCCACTACAGCCCTTCCAACCACTACAGCCCTTCCATTCACTACAGCCCTTCCATCCACAACAGCCCAACCAACCATTACAACCCGTCCAAACATTTCAGCCCAACCAACCACTACAGCCCTTCCAACCACTACAACCCATCCAAACATTACAGCCCAACCAACCACTACAACCCTTCCAACCACTACAGTCCTTCCAACCACTACACCCCTATCAACTACAGCCCTTTCAACCACAGCTACAGCCCAACCGACTACAACGACATCTCTATCAATTCTGACTACATCCCAACCACTGATGAATATAGCCAAACTAGGCACAACCACAGACCTACCAAACGTGACCCCAGCATTGTTAACGTCAACTAAAGCAATTACAGTGAATATGCGACCAACCGCAAAAATTGTTCAAATGACCACAACCGCACCAGAACTGACAGCATCACTGAGAACCCCAGCCCATTGGACCACAACCGTAGCTATGCTCACCTCAACCAAATCCCTGCCAACCACGACAAGAGTCAGACTGACCACAACTCACCCGATCACAGTCCCATCAGCCATAACCTCAATTCTGACAACCACAGTTCCACCAACTAAAACACAACCTATTACAACCACACAACAATGGCAAACATCCCAACCTACTATAACCAAAACAGAATCAACTACAACCACAGCCCTGCAGATTTTTATCATTACGACCATAACGTCAAACAATGGGATCAACAAAGTGACCATTACAGAGAAACCAGGTGAGCCACAATTACCAATGCAAAACAAGTGTGCTTAGTTTTGAACAGTCAATTTCTGTTCTGGTGCCAACTTCTTATGGAATTTTTGTACCAAATATGCTTGTTTTGCCAATGACATCGACATGTTGACAGAAAGACCAACAGGTGTAAGCAGTCTATAAAAAATTTAAGTAGAAACAGCATTGGGTCAGGAATGGGAAATTAACTTGTAGCATGAATTAGTGTACTGTATGTTATACAATGTACACTACATAAGAAAGTATAGAAATAACTTAAAACGTAGTAAAAAATGTATAACTGATCATAGTTACAAATGGGTCTGTAGGCCAAATGTCCTCTCATTTTTCAGAATGAGAAAGATACTAACACCTGTAACATTATGATTTATCCAAAAAATGAATACTACTATTTCTTGATTTTTGGTCCAAGACTATGCTTAATCTTTGTTTTTGAAAACAGACCAGGTGTACTTAGCCTTTCCACAAAAGATTTATGCCTGGTTGGTATAGAGAAAAATATGTATATATACATTCAATGATTTCCGGGATTGCTCAATAGCGATCCCAAACTGTTCATAGTTAAGTGTCTTTTTCAGATTTTTTCATCCTGTTCTGGGATGCAGCTTGCCTCTGCTTATGCCTCCTGCTAACCTGCCCATAAAATGGTATACAACGCTAATCATATCACCATGGATAAATGTAATTTTGGGCCTTAATTCGATTCCAGCCTGTGGAAGGACAGGAATGGAATCAGCTGAATGTGGCCAGATAGTAGCCATGGAAACAAAAACCACAGAGTGCTTTTATGGTCTTGGGCAGTAAAAGTTAAGAGAAAAATGAGGCTATATATTATCTATTTGTTTGTGTTCTATGAGGTCATTAGGATTTTGTGGCTATTGTGAAGAGCACTCTGATGTGTGTATGGAGAACAATGGTTTGATGCTGGGCTAGAGAAAGTTATTTTTAGATGTTCCACACGCGGCAAGGTATTTGTGCAGGTTATTTGTTCGTTATGAGGAATATATACACAGAATAGATTTTAAAGATGTCTACACATTTAACACAGAACACTAATAAACCTCAAATCTATGTTGATTCTGCTTTGCTTTGGCTGATGTAATGTGTGAAGCCCACAGCTGCTATACAACTGCATACAACAAGTCCAATCCCAGACCTGGCAATGTGTATCCCCCCTTACATTCATAGAGAACTATTTTGTATACCGGGATTATGATCAGTGTAAACCTAAATAAGTGCCATTAGGTTCGCTATCAAGATATCAATTATGTTCTCTATTTAAGTTCCTTGTTCGTCACCTGCACCCTACGATTTATCGTGTCCTGTCAGTGAAAACTGTGTGACGACAAAGAATCAGATACAGTGGTCTTCGTGGTGATGTTGTTTTTATTTTTGCCTCTGCTTTACGCACTCGCTACCCTCGCACCTCACAGGTACAAAGACAGAAAAACGCTGATCTCAGCAACATAATTCCTAAACAAAAAATGTGTTGTCTCTCTCTGGAATTGAACTAGCAACCATCGGACTGAAAGTCGGTAACACCCGCCCACCATCACCAATCAAACAACATCTATACGACTATAAATACATCCATAACTGTGCCTTGCGGCGTTGTTCCGACGGTAAACAACACTTCTCATAGTTTGACACTGAACGTAATCGTGAGTCATTAAGGACCAATAGAACTGAGATTTGTTGCTGCTGAACTTAATATCACTGTTGACGTTTATATTGGACGTAGTCTAGGTTTTCTAGATTATTTACTTATGCAAGTAATTCCTGCAATGATGCGGTAGGTTTTGTGGATAATCTACACATGAATATATTTTCTATGCACAGAGCAGAGGCGTTGTTAGCCCCCATCCCCCAGACAGAAAGTACCATGTTTTGAATGTACATGAGAAACATTTCGATGTAGGGGAGACCGGGGTTGACTCTCACAGGGGTTGATTCGTCACAGAGCTTATTACAGCCAAACTAAAGGGCACCGTGTAAAACTATTTCTCATCAAATGTGTGACCTCTATATGAAGTTATTCATATTGACAGTTTGTATGAAGAGCTTAAAATCTTGGCGTACGGGAATCATTTCTCATTTTGATGGGTTAAAGTAAATATTTACTTTTGTATAAAATGTCTTTGGTAACTTTGTACGTTTAGCACCTCTCTATGCAGTAACTTTTATTTAATAATGGAAGGGAAGAGCTACAGTTTCAGCATATTTATCAGATGCTGCTGTAGCTCAAGCCATGTGGTTGCTAGCTATACATTTACCTCAAGAGTTCAGATGGGGCTGGTTGTCACACTGTGGCAGGGCCCTTTTCTAACCGCCGACTCAAAGAAACATGGCTAAAGTGCTTTCTGTGCAAGAATTGGGCACATAAAAAGTGCATCCCTTACGGATGATCTAATTAGATCTGTCAAAACAGTGTTTTCTGTGATTTTAGGATTATACAAGATTACTAATTATTCACAAACACAATATTCACAAACAAACTTAGACACTCAAGAATTGATGCATTTTATAGTTCTTGTTTCAGATCGTTTTCTTGACTGATGGATAATGTCTACGGATTATCTGTAAATTAACATCCATTTAAACACAATGGGATTCAAACACAGTGCAGAAACTTTAGAGATTGACACATTACAAATTGTTAAGAACATTTAGAATTATTTGTTATCTCGAGGTAAAAGGAAATCTTAATTTCTTGTTGCACATCTCATTGAAATAGCATAGTGACAACCAACTCCACCCCCTGTGACCGCCAAACCCATGATGGGGTTGGTTGTCACACTTTCTCAGTGTATTTCATTTTATGCTGATAAAAGTGATATTAATTCATACCAAACTTTGGAACAATACTGAAATTAGTATTCTGTAGCATCCCATGTCTCCCCTACATGATAGCAGCCTAAATGTCTACATTGTCATAATCTGCGATTGAATATATCAGGGGCTAGTTTTTTTTAGGGGGGTCAATTTGAGATCCGGGGCTATTCCTAAATGATACGTGGCTATAGCCCTGGATGCCCAGGCCTAACGACCCCACTGGTACAGAGAATGGTCAGTTGCAGATTGGTTCTTGTAAAATAAAGTTTGTATATTACTTTATCAAACATAATTGCAAATCAATCAAAATAACACTGTAGACTAAGTTAAAAAATAGATTGAAATAATCATCTCCAATGAATGGATTAAGTTACAGTTTGATTAGACCTTGCGTTCAAGTGACAACTAGGTATATTGTATTGTACCAACATTTTTGCTAATTTCTAAGGATATTTAGAGTACATTTACAGAACATTGGGTTTGGAGAGTAGCACATTGAATAGTTACATAGATTATATTTACATTAATGTGCTGAAAATCGGTAATATTCCATTTTAATGGCAGCCTACTTGTTGGACTGGAATGGAAGGCTCAGGCTAAAGATGTCATAAGTAGTTATATGGTTGGCTATTGGGTACAGTCTGTTTTTTTATGTTGATTTAAAGAACTCCTATATTATATTTAGAAGATATATTTTTTCATCCTGAATATTTATTTAAATTCCGGTAGAGGGTTTTACTTTCTGAAAAATGCAGTCGTATGGCCTAGGCCGGTCCAGTGGTCCAGGTTCTCTGTGAATTTGGTCCACGGTTCTACTCCGCAAAAAAAATCACTCAATGATCATTCTATAATGTTTCCAACAACAGTAGCATAAATGACTGAAAACCTTGTTGTGGTCCTACTCATTCTCTACCAATGATACTGACAAAGTGCAACTAAATGCCAAAGGTAGCTCCAACACTTCTGGTTCTGTAGAGAGAAATGGACAGTAGATGGCAACATCGGCTCACTGACTAAGTGATATCCAACCTCTTCACATTATATTTTTTGGGTCACAATGTCCAATGTAATTATAAAAATATATATATTTTTTTTACTCTTTAGAGATATACACTCAACATCAATTTATTATTGCCCAGTTTAACTGGGGTGTTATGGGAAGCAGCCATGCTTGTAGGATCCTTTAGTGAGTGGATGTAGCTTCATATTTATATGGTAATTGGAAACTAGTGCACCTGCTATGTACTGATTATAATCAGGTGAAATCAGCTACTCTTCGATTCATCTGAGGGGAATTTAATCCTTCCACATGTGAGAATGAAAAAGAGCTTCCTATTGAGGGAGCTTCTGAATGGATCAGAGAAGAGATTCATCTAGAAGAAGCGCATGTTTTCATTGTAAATGTTGGAGGAGATGCTTGGATGTTAAATAGATCTGGACATGTAAGAGATTAACCAGTAATTTTGACATATTTTTGTATATCTTTCTAGAATAAAATATGGTAAATACAGTATATACCGTTTGTGTTGCCCTGTAGGCTAAATGTGGGATTTTTGGTTGTTGCTAAAAACCCTTGGTAGCCTATGTTATTGTTAAGGCTGTGAAAAAGAAATGTAATTTTAATCAATTGCATGAAATTGTGTAGTAAATTGTTTAATCACAATTAGTGAATTTGCTCAGAATTGGCCCTTAGGGAATCCTGACTAATTGGAAAAGCAATTAACAATTTTAAGAGATCTTCAAATTGTTGATAAACAAGACATGCATTACCCAATAGGAATGCATTCACCCTGACAGCCCTCGTTATTTCATTTGCATGGGAGTAAAATGAAAAGTCAGAAATCTCAACTCTTTGGCTTTTGTGAATCTGCTTCTGACTGTTGCCTTAGGGGGACAAAAGTCAAGAACATATTATCAAAATCCTTGTTTTAAAAAAGTTAATTCTAATGAGTTCTGTGTTCTGCATCTGCCATTTTCATGTTCATTTAGACACATCGTCATAATTTAACGCCATAAGTTTGTGGTAAGAGGAACAAGTTGCCGTGGGTGACATCACAGTGTACCTCTAACCTGGTTGCTGATAGATTTATTTTATTTCCAAGTCTTTCTTACATTGCGTTTTGCTTTGTGTATCACACAGCTACAACAGCTAACCCTCTGTTGCATATGGGCAGATTATTCATTTTAAAATATGTCACAATGCATTGCTAGGTGTTGTTTAATAACTGTTGAAAACCATATATCTCTTTGGCAGGCTGCCCATGGACACCTGGCTTGACTCAAAGAGATGAGTGGAGTGACAACTCCATCACCAGCAGCACCACAACCACTGTGAGTGCCCAGAAGCTACAGCCCTGCGTGCTTGAGCTCTGCAAGTTCTTCTCCCAGTGCCTCTGCCGATCCTACAGCAACAAAACTCACATGAAGAGGTATACTAGAGTGATCCATTTACACACACTACAGTTTACTTGACAATTTGATGAGGCATCCAATATTCTAGCAATCTCGATTCGAAATAGATTATTCGTTGTCTCAAGCTGTCCATGGTGATATGAGTATTGCTGTGCATTAATCATAGTAATGTGCAGCTGCGCCACTGCGATTTGTGATCTTATCCTGGTTGTGGCATATCAACTGTATCTCTGAGTCACAGTTCACACAATAAGGTCAGTGGAAATACAATGAGGGAAAAAGTATTTGATGCCCTGCTGATTTTGTACGTTTGCCCACTGACAAAGCAATTATCAGTTTATCATTTTAATGATAGGTTTATTTAAACAGAGAGAGACAGAATAACAACAACATCCAGAAAAACACCTGTCAAACATTTTCTAAATTGATTTGCATTTTAACAAGGGGAAATAATTATTTCATCCCCTCTTTGGGGTGTATTTGAACGTTTCCCTCACGTTAGACGCTACACCATCCGGGCTGGGGGTACAGGAGGGATGGCCAAACAAGGATGCCCGGTCATGTCACACTAGAGGCTCTTTGCATCGGATTTGGCGCATAAAAACTGAATGTATTTCCTATCCTGAAGAATGTTCCACCAGAAGCACATTCTACCTTCTAGCTTATTCTATTTTACACATATGTAAAGTAGAATTAAAAAATGTGTTTGCGCAATCTTATAGCTGACATCTGCTGTTAAGATATTGTTGCAAATATTTTATTTATTCCTTATTTGAACTTTCTCTCCTATCCGTCTATGAATTTAAATTGTTGTGGTCTCCTCATACTGGCATAAGACACTCGTAGTACCACCCTGGTGAATGCTATTCCGGTCTCAGTTGGTAAGGGAAGAGAAAGAGGAAGTCTTGTTTTTGTTAAATTCAGTCACTAAATGTTAGTGGCAAGATTCTATGTAGTGCCCCTTTAAAGATTTTTAGCCAGCATTGGCAGAAGTTAGCTGAAGTTTAATTGTCGGCCCCCTCGAGGTGTCTGTTCCCAGACAGCATGTGGTGTCATCATGTTTCATTAAATATCTATTTGTGTTCATGCTCCAGATTTCCTGTTTTTCTCCAGCTTGCCCGTCAGGACCCCTAAATCAAGTCAATACCATATAACATAGCAGGGAACCTACGAAATGCTGTGTTTAAAAAAAACTTCAATAGAACGTAGAAATTAAGAGGTCATATATACATATTGGAATTCAGTCTAAATCACCCATTTCCAAACATGGCTTGCCATAGAAATGACTGTTGGAACAGAACCATTTCATTTTCAGTGTAATCACTCTGTGAGACAACTGTGAGTGGATGTTTGCATCAAAGGTATAAAATGTACAGTGGGGAGAACAAGTATTTGATACACAGCTGATTTGCAGGTTTTTCTACTTACCAAGCATGTAGAGGTCTGTAATTTCGGGGCTGTCGCTGGGCAATACAGACTTTCAGCTCCCTCCAAAGATTTTCTACTGGGTTCTGTTCTGGAGACTGGCTAGGCCACTCCAGGACCTTGATGTTTCCTACGGAGCCACTCCTTAGTTGCCCTGGCTGTGTGTTTCAGGTCGTTGTCATGCTGGAAGACCCAGGCACGGCCCATCTTCAATTCTCTTACTGAGGGAAGGAGGTTGTTGGCCAAGATCTCGCGATACATGGCTCCATCCATCCTCCCCTCAATATGTTGCAGTCGTCCTGTCCCCTTTGCAGAAATGCATCCCCAAAAAATTATGTTTCCACCGCCATGCTTCCGTTGGGATGGTGTTCTTGGGATTGTACTCCTTCCTCCAAACAAGTGGAGTTTAGACCAAAAAGCTCTCTTTTTGTCTCATCAGACCACATGACCTTCTCCCATTCCTCCACTGGATCATCCAGATGGTCATTGGCAAACTTCAGACAGGCCTGGACATGCGCTGGCTTAAGCAGGGGGACCTTGCGTGCACTGCAGGATTTTAATCCATGACGGTGTAGTGTGTAACTAATGGTTTTCATTGAGACTGAGGTCTCAGCTCTCTTCAGGTAATTGACCAGGTCTTGCCGTGTAGTTCTGGGCTGATCCCTCCCCTTCCTCATGATCATTGATGCCCCACGAGGTTAGATCTTGCATGGAGCCCCAGACCGAGGGAGACTGACGGTCATCTTGAACTTCTTCCGTTTTCTAATAATTGCGCCAACAGTTGTTGGCTTCTCACCAAGCTGCTTGCCTAGTGTCCTGTAGCCCATCACAGCCTTGTGCAGGTCTACAATTTTATCCCTGATGTCCTTACACAGCTCTCTGGTCTTGGCCATTGTGGAGAGGTTGGAGTCTGTTTAATTAAGTGTGGACAGGTGTCTTTTATACAGGTAATGAGTTCTAACAGCTGCAGTTAATAAAGGTAATTTAGTGGAGAACAGGAGGGCTTCTTAAAGAAAAACTAAAAGGTCTGTGAGAGCCGGAATTCTTACTGTTTTGTAGGTGATCAACTACTTATGTCATGCAATAAAATGCAAATTAATTATTTAAAAATCATACAATGTGATTTTCTGGATTTTTGTTCGATTCCGTGTCTCACAGTTGAAGTGTACCGATGATAAAAATTACAGACCTCTACATGCTTCTTAAGTAGGAAAACCTGCAAAATCAGCAGTGTATCAAATACTTGTTTTCCCCACTGTATATGCTAAAAACAATTTCTGAAATAATGACAAACCTGGATTATTTAAAGTCTAAAAGTGGTTTCTTATACTTACATCTTACATATGTAGGGACAGGCTTCCTAATTAAAAATGTTTAAACTGATTATTTATGTACATATAATGTTTAAAATGTTTCTATGGATCAAAGGCAATTAAAGGCAATTTCACTGTCATTTTCAATACATACATTCTGAAACTCCAAATCAAACTGTTAAACACTAAATCAAGGCCTTACATACAGTGTGTTTAAATATTTTCAATGGCTATAACACTTTTAGTTTCAGAAACCATCTAACATATATATTTTTTTAAGTAGTCCTTCTTTCTTTAGGATTTTTTTTTCACACACAATAATGCCATGTAATTCATTGCCTCTACCATCGTTTAAATGGGTCTTTTGGTAAGTATATCAAGCCAAAACACCTGAAAGGAAGACCAGAGTAAGGAATTAACAGCTTTCACTGTTTAATTTCCCACCTTTTAGAAAATGAACTAAACTAACCGGAGAGTAAACTGGTTTCAAATGGTTATTGAAACAGCTGTATGAGGTATAATGTTTCTTTGGTGTATTACAGGTATTGTGCTGATAGTCACGTGTGGTATGAGAAGCACACCTTCGAGGTTTGTAGACGTGTCAGAAGAGTCTCCTTCTCCAAAAGTGAGTTTGCAATAACCTAAGAGATATGATCACACAAAACAAGGAGAAATCACTATACAGTCACTTTGTCCACGTTTTGTTTTTATACACTAAATTTATAGTTGATCTAAACAAAATGCCCTACAATG
This sequence comes from Esox niger, assembly GCA_016801105.1. NCBI lineage: Eukaryota > Metazoa > Chordata > Actinopteri > Esociformes > Esocidae > Esox > Esox niger. The sequence goes on from JACXGJ010017710.1 coordinate 9,656, forward strand.
ATACACAGTGATTACACTTCACTATTATTTGTGCCAATTTATTACAAATAAATCTTGTGGGCTTCATCATTTTGTAACAGCTCATGGACATACGTATTATAATTGAGTTTGGGTGCCGTCTGTGTCCTTGATGTCTGTAGAACTGTATTGTAGACCATATATGCCACATCGCATTACGTTTGAATCACCAAAACTCTTCCCAAGTGTGAAAGGAGGGCCTTGATTCAGGGAGGTTGGTCCAAGAAACCAACAGCCACTTTGAAAGAGCATCAGGTTCTCTGCAGAGGTGGGAGAACCCTCTAGAAGCAAAAACATCTCTGCAGAGATGAATGCATTCCTCAACAGACTTCATGGTATAATGGCCTGACCGAACCTATACCTGAGGAAAAGACTTTGAAATGAAATGACATCGGAAGGACTTGTGACTTATGAGAAGGAAAATATGAGAAGAAAATAAGGTAATGCTCCATCACCTGGATTAATACCATTCCTACATGGAAGGATGGTGGTGGGAGCATGGTGCTATTGAGATGCTAATTAGTACCTGGGACTGGGAGACTGGTCAGGATTGAGATATGGATGGGAGAAAAATACAGATGGGTTCTCGAATGAAATCTGATCCAGAGTGCACCGGACCCCAGACTGGAGTAAAGATTCATCCTTCAGCACATCAACAACCAAATGCTCACTGTCAAGACAATGCTGGAGTGTCTTTGAATATGTGAGTGGTCCAGACAAAACCTGGATTTTTACCACTTTCGAAACATCTGTGGGAGATCCAAACATCACATTTCACCACATCTAAGGGAATTTGAAATGATCTACAAGGAAGAATGGGAGAAACTGACCAAAGAAAAATACGACACAACCAGGAAGATTCAAAGCAGTAATAACGGCAAAAGGAAAAACATTTGCATAAATGTCTAAAAACGACTACTTTGCCATTACTAAGTATTATACAAACCCGATTCCAAAAAAGTTGGGACACTGTACAAATTGTGAGTAAAAAAGGAATGGAATACTTTAGAAATCCCATAAACATTTATTTTATTCACAATGGAATATAAATGACATATCAAATGTTGAAAGTGAGACACTTTGAATTGCAATGCCAAATATTGGCTCCTTTCGGATCTCATGAGAGCTACCAATTCCAAAAAAGTTGGGACAGGTAGCAATAAGAGGCCGGAAAAGTTAAATGTACATATAAGGAACAGCTGGAGGACCAATTTGCAACTTATT
>JACXGJ010017711.1:0-10965 GCA_016801105.1 Esox niger
ACCAAGACTCTAGCACACACACACCAAGACTCTAGCACACACATACCAAGACTCTAGCACACACAAACCATTTTCCCATAGCGAGAAAATTTCACTAGCAAAGAAATTGCAGGAAAGGAAAAGGAGAGAAACATAATGAAGAAGAATACAAAGAACTGAGTTTAGAGGTTGAACTTCTCAACCCACATAGCCTTTTTAGAAATGCGTCAAAAACATCAAAACTTCAGAGGAAGAATATCGGAGTGCTTGTGTGGGAAGGGGCAAGTGTGAACCCTATGGAGAGAGATGCACGCATCAACCAAGTTATTTTGTAACCCCTATCAGAGTCATTATTATCGAGATGGAATGGATCTCAACCAGCCAGTTACAGCATTTCCCAACACTTTTGACATAATGGATAATGTGCGAAAGTCGCAAACACAGAAGCAGATATTTCGTGGTCAAAACTGCAGCCTACCCAGTTAGGGTTAACTGAGAAACGGACCTTAATGAGGATTTGTTGTTAAATGTTTTTGATGGCAAAAAAACAAGAACACACACCGTTTCAGTGAACCCCATTGCCGTGCCTACTAAGCAGGATGGTCTAGAACAGAGGTTCTCAGCTGGTTTTCACTTGGGAAACAAATTCAATCGGGCCTCTCACCTGAAACCTAATATTGCATTGCAATTTCACATTGCAATGAAGCAATTACATAAGATGTGGGAACTCTTCTGTTTAGATGCTAATAATCTTTGGGCTACTCATCCTATTGGTGAACATTTTCAGGTAATTGACTTAAGAAGTGTATGTTCTTTCATTTCTAAACACTTTCTGCCTGATACTATTGGTTGACATTGATTTATAGACTTTAGCAGACAGTCAGCAGAATGGCAATCAGGCATTTTTTTACTACTTTTAGTTACTGTAAGTATCCATTTAAAATTACATTCATTCATTTAGCCCATATAGGCCTGGGTCTTATAAAGATTGAATCAATGTGACTGGGAAAACATTTCTCTAGCCAGTAACAGGCACCATTCTATTGTTAGGGTACACTTGCATAATTATTTTGTTGGGGTACGTCCCCATAATACCATAAGTTGCATTCCGAATCTGCCTCCTTAATTAAATCACATTGGGAAGAATAACAATTACACAAGTGTTTCATAATAATTGTACATGATATTTCACAGATATCGGCCAACACTGGACCATCTGTAAAAAGTGCGCATTTGGAAGAGGAATTAACCAACGACCAGAAACAGGTCTGCAGGCTCCTGGGATTGAACTCACGATCCTTGGAGCTGGAGCCCCTTGTTCCTGGACATCCTGGCAAAACCACTGACGCAGGACAGACACGGCCTGTCTGTATTTCAAAGGGAGAATTGGCTTTTATGTTCCAGGCGAGAACCGAAGTATATTACAACCTGGTGTGGAATTAGTGTTCCATCATGTTTAGGGTCATGTTTAGAGTCATGTTTAGGGTCATGTTTAGGTGTATTTTCTGTCTAGAAGAAGAGATCTGTGACTTTGAAACCGAGGTAACTGGTGGGGCACAAAGAGAATTGAAACTGGGTTTTACTAGAAATGGGACTGACCCAAACACTCTATGTGATCTTGTTGTTTAGTAATTTCCCAGAGAGATGACAATATGAAAAAGTTAAATTAATAAGCAGCATCCTGTTTTTCAGGACAAAATAGCTTTTATTAGGGGTAATTTCAGTGACATCAACATTGACCTTATTGAGTACACCAGCACATTCACGCTTCCAGAAAAATCCAGCAAACCACAAAAACCCCATTCACTCACTTTTATTCTCAGCATTCAGTCATTGGCATTCAGACGGTTTTAATTACTAAAATTGAAACTTTCTTATTTTTGCTTTCACTAGAAGCCTCTACATGAAAACAAATGTTTTTTTTCAAATACACACACACAGTTACAAATGATAGCCTTTGTAACATTTCCTGATAATTGATAATTTTCAGTTTTTTATACTTTCATATAAATTTTTGGAATGACACTGAGTAAGGCATTTATGAGAATTCTAAAGCAATGAAGAGATAATATATACAGCAATTTAGAGTGTGGAAATTGATGTTAGTTTGGACAAATAATAGGCACTGAAGTACATAAAAACAAATATAAACTTGTCAGTATTGAACCCTACACAGACCTGGGTAACATAGCCAGTCAGAGTTACAGCAGAACAATATACAAATGGATGAATCACCAAGTCTTCCCATGTCTGTTAACAGTAGGAATCACCAAGTCTTCCCATGTCTTTTTACAGTAGGAAACACCAAGTCTTCCCATGTCTGTTTACAGTAGGAATCACCAAGTCTTCCCATGTCTGTTTACAGTAGGAATCACCAAGTCTTCCCATGTCTGTTAACAGTAGGAATCACCAAGTCTTCCCATGTCTTTTTACAGTAGGAAACACCAAGTCTTCCCATGTCTGTTAACAGTAGGAATCACCAAGTCTTCCCATGTCTTTTTACAGTAGGAAACTCCAAGTCTTCCCATGTCTGGTTACAGTAGGAATCACCAAGTCTTCCCATGTCTGTTTACAGTAGGAATCACCAAGTCTTCCCATGTCTGTTTACAGTAGGAATCACCAAGTCTTTCCATGTCTGTTTACAGTAGGTATCACCAGCAGCCAAATGAGAAAAACAGGAGTAATTTTTAATTTTTAATAAAATTTAAAAAAAAGCAATTTCTTAGTAAGTTTTGGGGCAAATGTTAGTAAGTTTTGGGTTAGGGTTAGAATTCGGGATGATTGTAAGCGTTACGGGCTAAGTTTAGGGTTAGGTTTGTGCATAAATGTTAGGCAAATGTGGTTATGGTTGAGAATGGGTTAGGGTTAGCATAGAGGTTACAGGTAAGTCAAGGGTTAAAACAAATGACTTTGACGTCCCCATTCAGATAGCTAAATCAGAGCACGCTGTTGCTAATGTATCAGAATGGTATTATCTAAGCACTCTTTGATTATATGTAAATGTCAGAATGATTATATTATGTGACTCATCTCTCAGCCAGGTGCTCTGTGCTTCCACATGTAGTTTTCAAACCCAAGAATTGACAGTACACGCTACACACACACACACACACACACACACACACACACACACACACACACACACACACACACATACACACACGCACACACACAAACATTTGTACAGCTAACCTCATTGGGACCAGAAAATAAAAATGGACCTTAAAGAAATCCCAACTCTAACTCTAACTCTAAAATGTGTTGTAAGTTTGACCCTTATCCTAAACCCTGAGTCAGATATTGACTTTTGCCTCATGGGGACCTTTTGCATGGGGACCCCCACCCGCCAAAGGGTTTGAGTGGGAATGCAACCTGCTCAAAGTCCTTAATTACCTCGGCCATGTGCCTCTGCTTACTGGTGCATGCTTTGACACATGAAAGTAATTGCACCAACCCAACGCATACGAACGTGTGCACACACTCCATCACCTATAATTCAATGAATGGGTTAGGGTTAACCTTAAGCCTAACCATAATCAAAATGACACAGTAGGTATCTCAATCAGTATTTTTTGGGAATATTTTTAACCTTCTTATTCCTCCCTTTGTCTCAGTGTCTCGTTCACCTTCTCACTCTTTCCCCTCTCTCAGTTCACTCATGATGACTTACTAGATTTTTAATCAAAGAGGATGAAATTTGGCAAAAAGCCTAAATGAAAAGAGAAAGTGTTTTCTCTGGGAGATTCCTTTTTTTCTTCTTTTAACACCAAATGGGGATTTATTTCGTATCGAGCACAACAAGATAGTGTTGAGTTTGACTAACATAAACTGAAAGAGCTCATCTGCTACTGTAGGTGAGGCTAAGATCAACCTGAAGTTTGGTTATTATCAGTGTATTGATTGAAATAGGAGACATGACATCCCATCAACTTCGGAAAATCTTTGTGTTGGATTCATCCCAAATTAAATGGAGACTATCCACATTCACAAGACGAATATAGCTGCTCACGCTCTATTGAGTATAGAGGACAACAACTCTAATTGAATACTCAAACCATCATTCCATTTTCAACACAATTATTAAAATTAGGTTATGTAGACATAGTTACATGAATGAAAGAAAACACTGATGTGGAACTGGGCTGACATGGCAAATTGCAGATTTTGGGAAAGATGAATAAAGCAAGCAAGTTTACTAATGTAGAACAATTCATACATAGAAGCAATTCAATGTGCTTTACAGTGAAAATATAAATAATGCAATGGAGTCAGATCCATCATCAGCAGATTGTTACATTTACACAGAGGTTATTCCTCTGATAGCACCAGAACGTGCATTATAATTGGTAAAAGACAGCAAGATATACATTTAATAACAAAATAAATCAAAAAGAGAAATATAAAATACAGCATAATAAGAAAACATAGAATAAGAAAATTGAAATTGAATATAAAAACATAGGAAGCAATAAAAGCTGTAAGACTAAACAGTGCAGTTATAAAAACACAGGCTCACAGTGTGGTTCAGTTTAAGAGCTCAGTCATAGGCACGTGAAAAGAGAAGTGTTTTTAGCCTGGATTTAAAAATGGACACATTTGGTGAATGTCTAAGATCTTCTTGTTCCAGTTGTGTACAGCATAACTGCTAAACGCAGCTTCTCCATGTTTAGTTTGGACTATGGTCTCTACTAGCTGACCTGAGTTCCTGGATCTAAGAGCCCTGCTTGGTTTATATTCTTCAAACATATCAGAAGTGTACTTGGGTCCTAAACCATTCAGAGATTTATAAACTAGTCTATTCTGTAACTGACCGGAAGCCAATGCAGAGATTTAAGAACCGGAAGTGAAGTGCTCTGTCCTCTTGGTCCTGGTTAACATTCTAGCAGCTGCATTCTGAATGAGCTGCAACTGTTTTACAGTCTTTTTGGGGAGTCCAGTTAAGAGGCCATTACAGTAGACAACCCTACTAGAGATAAAAGCATGGGTGAGCTTCTCTTGGTCTTTTTGGGACACCAGGCTTCTGATTCTGGATATATTTTTCAGATGGTAGAATGCTGATTTGGAGACTGATTTGATATGACTGTTAAATGTGAGGTCTGAGTCTTATAGACTTGATCCTTGGTTTTCAGGGTCCAAGAATCCAGCTCTTTACTAATACTTGTTCTTTTGTTTGTGTTGCCAAACACAATAATCTCTGTTTTATCTTGCTTTAATTTAATACAATTTTGGTTCATCCAGGTATTTATGTGCTCTATACAATAACACAGAGGGTCTATTGAGCTGTTGTCAAATTGTTTGAGAGCCATATATATTTGAGTATCATCGGCATAGCTGTGGTAGTCAATGTTGTTGTTCTGTAGAATTTGGCCCAGAGGTAGCATATAGAGATTGAACAGAAGCGGTCCGAGAACTGATCCCAGTGGAACTCCGCATATCATAGCCACACTATCAGATTCATGATTACCAATGGTGACAAAGTAACTTCGGCCATCTAGATAGATCTGAACCAATCAAGGACTGTCCCAGAAAGTCCTTCCCAATTTTCCAGCCTATCTATAGGTGTTCTATGATCTACAGTGTCAAAGGCTGCACTATTATTGCACTAATACTATGAAGTATTATTTTCCGAAAGGTGGCTACATTCTTTTGACAAATTCTTTTTTAAACAAACTTAGGGCAAATTGGATAATTGTAAGCGTGCACTGAAATAGACGCGTCCTAACACAAACACGTTAGAACCCACCAGTGATGGCCAATAAGATCTGGCCAACACGGCTGTTTGGCTGGGCCCACCTGCTGTTCTAGTTTCTGCACACTTTGCTTGCTTCGCTGGCCTATTGGCAATGACAGCTACATAGTTTTGTTTTACAAATATCAGCTGACATTATCCGATAACAGATTACCCTACTGGGTTCACATCCTACTCTGTCTTGGTAAAGAGCCACAAGGGGCTCTAGGTTAATATCTGTAGAAGAGCGCTTTGTTTTGGAACGTTGGAAAAGTGCTTCTCTGAAGTGGGTGTGAAATTTAACAGCTCTTTTATGGATTTTGCTATTTTCTTTTTTTTTATTGTACTATGAGTATACTTTAGCAAAATTCGGAATGCAGGGTGTCTATTCCGTTTTATGAATTATTCATTGGTAAGTGGACTCCAGACCTTGCAACCACAGAGGGTAATGGGTTCTATAACTGATTGGAATATTTTAAAACAGATTCCCTCTCTTTCTCCTCTCTTGTGTCTCTCCATCATGTTTTTTTAACTCTCCTCTTTCCACTCAATCTCTCCCCGTCCATATCCTCTCCTAGCTCTCTCTCCCTTCCCTTTCCCCCTCTCTCCAGTCTCTGCTTCCCAATCTATCTGCCTTCTCCCTCCCCTCTTCCCTCTCCCCCTCTCTGCTCTCCATCTCTACCCGTCCCCACTCTTCCCTCTCTCTACCCTATTCCTTCCCTCCCTTTCCTTTCAACCTCTACTTTCTCTACTTTCTTTCCATTGTTCCTTGAAAAATGCAAGCGTCTTCCTGTGTCAAACAGACACATGATGTAGTGAGCCAGAGCTGTCAGTTAGTGGAAGATACAGGGATTAAGCACGGTTGCTCTTCAGCGAATGGCTCCCCAAACACACCTCATCACACTGAGCACATTTCACTGTGATCTCTCTCACCGTCGATGGATCACGCATACACGCATACCTTCTGGATACCCGGCATGCAAGTTCATTCAAGGCAACCAAACAGAATGAAAACACCTCTGTCGGTTCATGTTCTGCTGAGTGTTCTGGGTTCACTATGCGATGACTAAGGTGAGGCGGTGATCAACAATATGTGACTCTCTCTTACACAGACACATAAAGACACAACTAAATTAATGTTCTTGCAAATTCCCCTTAATTGGATGTCTATGAACTATATGAACTGTATATACGGTACCTTACATTAATACCCAAAAGCCATGTTTATACACCTGCTATGGCAGCAGACAATGCACGTCCACCCACCAACCGGCTCTGTAATTACCATACAACCCATGTTTCAGACGGACCACTGCACCCAAAGACACAAGAAAACTGCAGATTAAAAATATGATAGCCTTGATCAAACTGTGTTGATGAATGAAATATCACCTAGGTCCAGTCTGAAAGGTGTGTATTGTCTGGATTTGTGTATGTGCCGGTTTGGTCTTCACTAATAAACAAGGACAAACTGGCAACTTGACGACATTTGGCTGTTAATCCAATCAAAAATCTAAATGTTGAGACTTGGTGTTAATTTAGGATCAGGATTATGATGTAGGGTTTGTTTTAATGTATTCACATGCCAGTCTTCATTGAAACCATTTCTCTACACTTTGGACAAATGTTTGAGATGTGAGGACTTTCACAGCCTTCAAAAGGAAAAGTGATATGTTTGTCTTAGTTGTTAGAGGTTTATGGTTAGACCGGGTTTTAGGATGTAATGTTAAGTTTATGGAAAATAAGAATTTAAATAGGAATACAGTTTTGTCCCTGAAAAGCTACCCCAAGTAAAGTGTGGGAGTGTAGTACATAATTTAATGTGTATATTTACCTGCCTATGGATACACAGCCTGACTTAGATTTGATGCTTTTTGAAGGCATATGAAAGAAATGCAGACAAGCATCCATTTTAGAGAAATAAAATGTATTTCAGTGTGATATGCTGGCCAAAAGGCAGCACCGTGTGACAGCTGTACCAGCCAGACGGGAGGAGAGGAAACGCCAAATCCCCCGCCCACACCAGTTTCCCAGCAAACTACCAAAATACGCAACCAAAGAAATTACCCCTACCAAGCAGAGACATAACCACACATCCCCTCTGCATGTAGTCCTCTGTCCAGGTCCTCAAAACGTTGATGTGTGACCTGCCAGTAAGAGCAACAGTGAGGGCTGTAACAGTCAGAGACACTGACAGTTAGGCAATCTGGAAGGTATGACTCATGGGCATAAGATATAGACTAAGGCTCTGAAAGTCGCATGTTCCAACACAGTGCAAGACAGACTGACAGCCTTGATGTAAACATCATGTTTTTTAACACTTTCCATAACCTTGGTATTAATGCCTGAATTTCAAACGATTCCAAGCCCTGACCCATAATCAGCTGGCATTAACACCTGAACTTACAGTTATATTATTGATTGCTAGGATGAATTTACTGAGACGGGAGTCCGTTTAATTTCTGATTTGAAGTCATGGGCACAGCGTGTATTCTTTATTGCAAGACAGACTAATTGCTATTACACACAGTGCAAATGCTAAGCACATTTTGCAAAACAGTAAACACTTCTCCACAAAAGACCCAAAACTCAGTTGAATAAATCATAACACACAAAATGATGGTTTTCACAACTGCGAACACCAGTTGTGCTCAAAGGTTCGCATACCTTCGGAGAATTAAAAAAATATTGTGTTGCGGGAAAGTGCAAGTGTCCCATGTTCAGATTTCGTGCAGAAGAATGCAAATTGTCTACAGTATTTTCTGATAATATACTGCATTCATCTTGCCATACATTTTCACAAGATTCCCTGTGCCTTTAAAGCTCACCCCCCCCAAAACATCAGTGAGCCACCACCATGCTTCACAGTGGGGATGGTATTCTGTTCACTATAAGCCTTGTTGACCCCTCTCCCCTCCTGGTTGTGACCATAAAGCTCTGATTTGGTCTCATCACTCCAAATGACGGTGTGCCAGAAGCTGTGAGGCATATCAAGGTGTTGTCAGGCATATTGTAACCAGACTTCTTTGTGGCATTGGCGCAGTAAAGGCTTCTTTCTGGCAATTCGACCATGCAGCTCATTTTGTTCAAGTATCGTCGTATTGTGTTCCTTGAAACAACCACACCGTCTTTTTCCAGAGCAGCCTGTATTTCTCCTGAAGTTACCTGTGGGTTTTTCTTTGTATCCCGAACAATTCCCTAAGAAAGCAAACATTTAGGAGGAAACCTAGAGGATCCAGGCTCCGAGGGGTGACCAGTCCTCTTCTAGCTGTGCCGGGTGAACATATTAAGAATCCAAATTGTAATAATTAATAATCAATGCATGTGGGCTAAGCCCAGAGTCTATTTCAACCTAGTCCAGCAGAGTGGCAGCTGAATCAATCAATCAATCAATCAAATGTATTTTATAAAGCCTTTTTTACATCAGCAGTAGTCACAAAGTGCTTTCACAAAACACCCGGCCTTAAACCCTAGGGAACAAACAACAATAGTGATGAACTTCACTGGCTAGGATAAACTCCCTAAGAGGGACAAATTTAGGAAGAAATCTAGAAAGGAACCAGGCTCCTCTTCTGGCTGTGCCGGGTGAACATATTAAGAGTCCAAATTAGCTGAAATCGTCAGGTATCGTCTTGATCTGCAACACAACCAGTAGGACTTTGGACAAGGACCGCAACGAATCAAGCCTGTTACTCCGCAGGTATGGGTCAAGCCCTCATGTCCTCCTAAGTTTAAAACCACAGAAGGCAGGGAAAATGTAGACCCTCCTCCCCTAGCACAAAAATATAGCAGCGTAAGGCCTTGGGGCTGAGACAGGGGGGTCCAGTGACACAGTGGCCCTTTTCGGGGGGGCCACGGACAGGGTTCAACAGGCAGGAAATCAATCCACACACATTGCCAAGCATCAACCAAAGGGACACCCACCAACCGCTATCATCCTGAATGATCTGTTCTTTACATTTTTGTGTAGATATATGTTTACAGATTATTATGGCCTTGTGTATGAACTGATAATAAAAGCAATTTTAGGATTGTAAATACTCCTTTCTAAGATCAATGTATGTCTGTCTTTTGAAATAACCGTGATCAGAGAAGCATGAAATTTGAATAGAATCACATTTGAAAAAACGGTTAAAATAACAATAAGCCAATTCTGTCTTCTGTATCAGACATATTAACACGGTTAACGTAGATTTCTGACGGCCACATTTAGGCATTACTTCCACCATTTCATTATTACAGTAAAGCTATGTTTGTTTGTTTGTTTGTGTTTTTGCTTCACATCACTTAAAGGGTGCTTGGTGCTGTACCGGGGTGGGCGGTACTGGGCTTAGTGCTGAACTGAATAGTAGATTGACAGTTAAACAAAAGATTCATAAACACTGGCTCTGTCAAAAAGTCACAGTGAACACCCACACTCTACCACCCACACATCAAGCCACGGGCACACTTAGACACACACCAAAGCTTGTAAACACACACACAAACACACACAGACCGATACAGATACACAGACACACATACACAAACGAACACAAATGCATATGTGCTCACGCAATGCCAGCACATATATCCAAACACAGGAAACGTGACCAGACACGCACACACTCCTACACTTACAAACAAAAACAGATATACGCACAAACAGAACACACACACACACACACACACACACACACGCACAAATCATAAAGGGTTAATGATGGCTCCCTGTGACCCTCTCCTTCCGCCCACACCATTGTAAACATATACATGCATATACACACACACACACACACACACACACTCCCCGAAGGCTCTTTGAAAGCATATGGGAACAGATGAAGCTCAGCAGGGGTGCAGGTTATCTTCATTTTTATTCATTACTGTCCAGCTCCCTGTCTTTCAGCTTCCAGGCATCAGCACATAACAACATCACCACTCTGGATGGATTCCGGAGTACCTCTTTCTTTCTCTATCTGTTGCTCTCCAAGGTTCCAAGGTTCTAAAGTTCTATGGTTTAAAGAGCAACTTGATAAAATAAAAAATAAAAACGTCACAACTTGTGTGTCTGGCAGCAATGCACGTCAGAAACATTTAATCTAGCATGAACATTTTTTGTAGGGCGGGTTGGAAAGAACTGTTTGTCACAATTTAAGTTTATGTATAATGCCCAAAGCTGGTAGCACCCACTGTTAAAAACAACCAGTGCAAAAGAAGGTTTTGATAAACAACTGGATAATTTGTTTTTCAAAAAAATTGCCAGTACTAAACAATAT
>JACXGJ010017712.1:0-10894 GCA_016801105.1 Esox niger
TGGATGGATGGATGGATGATAATGGGTGGATGACTGGATGGATAGATGGATGATAATGGGTGGATGACTGGATGGATAGATGGATGATAATGGGTGGATGACTGGATGGATGGATGATATAGGGTGGATGACTGGATGGATAGATGGATGATAATGGGTGGATGACTGGATGGATAGATGGATGATAATGGGTGCATGACTGGATAGATGGATAGATAGATGGATGATTGGGGTGGATTACTGGATGGATGATTAGGGTGGATGACTGGATGGATGGATAGATGGGTGATTAGGGAAGATGAGTGGATAGATAGATGGATGATTAGTGTGGATGACAGGATGGATAGATGGATGATTGGGTGGATGGATAGATGAATGACAGCCAAGTGAATCCAAGTATGAAAAGGAGATGCACTCACTCACAGCAAATCACTCTAGGTAATATACTATTACAGTTATAGGTACAAAACAGGGTAGGATTGCATTATATTACTAGAACCACATAGAAACACGATGGGATTGCATTATATTACTAGAACCACATAGGAACACGGTGGGATTGCATTATATTACTAGAACCACATAGAAACACGGTGGGATTGCATTATATTACTAGAACCACATAGAAACACGGTGGGATTGCATTATATTACTAGAACCACATAGAAACACGGTGGGATTGCATTATATTACTAGAACCACATAGAAACACGGTGGGATTGCATTATATTACTAGAACCACATAGAAACAGGGCAGGACTTTTTGATGTCAATTGCAGGTCCATCTTACATCTGACTGGTGCTTTTAATCCTCTAGTCCAAATTGGAGAGATGTGGAGGTTGCTACATTGCGCATGCAATTATGGTTAATTGCTTGCCTTAAGGGCAGAATAACAGATATTTTTCTTCACCTTGTTGGCTCAGGGATCCAATCTAGTAATTGTTCAGTTCCTGACCCAATGCTTCTTACCTCAAGACTGCCATCCGAAAAGGGGGAGCGAGGGGGAGAGGAGTAGGGGGAAAGAAAAAGGGGGAGTTGAGATAGAAATAAGGAAGGCAAAGTGATATGCAGAAATGTGGTGGAAGAAAGGAGAGTGCATTTCCTGATTTCCGTGTCTTGTTCAGGAAGAACAACTCTCAGTGAGGACAGTATAGCCACTGTAAAATTATGTGTTTCTTTGTTTCTGTCAGGAAATACCGGTGGGAATATATTGCATTTATGGTTTTTCAGTCAGGAAGCTCTATCTAACAAGGCTCTGTCATTTTTGCTACACGGCACAGTCGAAGACACTCTGGGGACCACGGCGAGCGTTGAGCGAGGGAGTGAAATGAAGTGTGCGTAAGCGACTCTGTTATGGTCACTCCGCGGTCACTCAGAGAGAATTACGGCGACCATGTTACCCCGGTCCCCTGTTGAACAGTCCGACCCTGGTGACAAGTCAAAACGTGTCACGGTGTTTCTACACAGACTCGGCAGTAATGCTAATCTCGTTTGCTTCCTAAATGGCTCTGTCTTGTTTTAGTAGTGCCACACATTTGACCAGAACCCTATGGGAACCCAGCGGGCTAGTGAACCAACGTAGTGCCCCAAATAGGGTATAGGGTGATGCTGAGGACACTATACGGACTGGTTCATTCATCACGTCGTGTCAGGCAGCGATGATGGAGCATCCATGGGTGAAATGTGTGTGTGTGTGTGTGTGTGTAAGCGTGCATATGCTTGTGTGTTTTTTTGGGGGGGATCAGATTTATTTCCTTTTAAAGTGAGCTCTGTCAGTCCTGATAAACCTGCTCATCCATGTTGATGGCTTCAATGGTTTGTGTTTTCTGGGTGTGTGTGTGTGTGTGTGTGTGTGTGTGTGTGTGTGTGTGTGTGTGTGTGTGTGGAGGCATGGAGGGAGGGAGGGAGAGACAAAGTGACTGAGAGAGGGCTTGAATTTAGAAAGCTTGGAAAGCTGTTGGGTCTAGGAGCCCACCACACAAAGACCACTAAAACAAACGAAAACACGGTCAGACTGTTTAAAATCAGCAAAACTTTGTCCTCGGTAACTGAACTCTACAAGCCCCCATAGGTCCCAGACGTTGATGGATCGCCAAAGGTTTTCCACCAGTTTCTAATGGTTATACTCAAATCCCAATCTGGATGCCATCATCCACTCCAACAGACCCCAGTCCCTGAAGGCAGTTTGTCTGTGTCTTCCAAACTGAAAACTCAGAACAAATATGCTCCCAGAACAAAGTCGAGACAACTGAACCCCATCAACTAAATCGATTCTTGGGTCTGAACATACACAGTTGAAGAGAGAAAACTTTACCAAGTGTGGAGGACTAACTACATATCAGAGAGAGGGAAGAGAAACATTCATTTAGTTTTAGTAGCATCTCCTCAACAGTATATTGGTCACGCTAAAGCACATGTACTGTACACACGCCGAAACACACGCACACGCTCCTCACTCGTTGCTAATTGGCTTATGAAAGATTCCAAAGTAGATTCTCACCCTAATTAGGTTGATGGCCGAATCAAAACGACACTTTACCCCTTAATTAATGTGTGCGTGTGTGTGCGTGTAGCGTGTGTGTTTATGTACATCTACATGATTGCTAGCGTGTTAATTAGCTCTGGGATGCCTCAGAAGAAGTGAGTCAACAGAACGATAAAAGAGGGGAAAGTGATTTTAAAAATATGTTTTTAATTGTTCTATTTTAGAAACCTTGTGCTGGACAATTTTTCATGGCTTTTACCGTGTCACTACAGACGATTATGTAATATACATATAGTTTATCCAGTTCCCTTCAGTTTGCTCTTTTGTCTGTTGAACCAAAGGGGCCATGGGAGGGGAAAAGGACACACAAATGGTACCTTCAACCCTGAGAAGTGCATTTCTTTGACCTGGCCTATAAGGACTACATAGCGGTTAGGGTGGCATTTTTGACATGGTCGTGTGGACTCTGTAACGCGCACTGAACTTTAAATTAACAGAAAGAGACACAAGACATACAGAGACCAAAGAGAAGAGATTATTTCATGTTTTTTTGTTCTGCTCACACATGTCTTCTATTCCTCCTTTCAACTAAATGGCTGGTAGAGCTCTAACTCCCCCCCAGTTGCCTTGTGTCGTGTGTGGTTGTCAGTTATGAGACGGGGGTGCGTCATTGACGACCGTATCCCAGAAGCAACCTCTCTCGTCTTGTCTCAGGCTCCAGCGATCCCTCAGCAGCCCTTTTTCTCTGTCTCTGTTATTGTCCCTCTCGTTCCCTTTCTTTCTCTCTCTCTACTTCTTCCCCTCTCTCTCTACTTCTTCCCCTCTCTCTACCTCCCCCCCTCCCCCCCGCCTCACCCTTTCTCTCCCTAGCCTTCTCCTTTTCCATCGCTCCCTCGCTTGGTCTCCCTCTCTTTCTCCGTTTCTCTTCCTCTCTACAGGGGCTTTCTTTTTTTTGCTCTTTGTGTGACAGCGACCAGACCCAAGCCAGCAGAGCATTCAGAACGCTGTCTAAACACCATGACCTACCGGTACAGCCCTCAAGGCTTTCTGGGGAAAGTAGTTTTTAAAGCAGCACAAGAGAATGACAGGTAGAAGCGTTGAAAACTGTTTGGGTTGTGCTTTGGCAGCAGAGCCTCAACGCTCAGCTGTCAGATGCTACAATGAACACTTGGATTAGTTATTGACAATGCTTCGATTCGAAGAAGCCATATTTGTTGTCAATATGTGTGCTTTTTATTTTAAAATATGATATGCTGTTATGCACAGTTATATGCTGTTATGCGCTGTTATAAGCTGTGTGAGTGTCTTCTCGCAATGTGTGTTGGTGACCTTTGTCGGGTCAAACACAGCACATTTGTGTTTCTGCTAAAAGAGGAGGCTGGTTACGAGAATGTTGAGGAAGAGGAGGCTGGTGAGGAGAATGTTGAGGAAGAGGAGGCTGGTGAGGAGAATGTTGAGGAAGAGGAGGCTGGTTACGAGAATGTTGAGGAAGAGGAGGCTGGTTACGAGAATGTTGAGGAAGAGGAGGCTGGTGAGGAGAATGTTTGAGGAAGAGGAGGCTGCTTACCGACCTTGATGAAGCTGACTTTCCACCGTGGGACAGGTTTTTGTTCCCACACTGCAGCCCCCATTGAAGATGACCTTAAATCGGCAGATAACCACATCAAAGACATTTCCAAAGCATGTCTGTTTACACTTCTTCAAAATCGATCCTTTCGCGGGTTCTCCTTGAGCGGTAGAACCGTCGCAAGGTGGATCTCTTAAAGACACAGTCTGTGATTTGGGGCCGCTGGTCGTAAAAGTGGTACTGGTGAGACCAAATGGGTCCCCAAAAATGCTGTACTATGTCAGATTTGAACCCCATGTCGGCCAAACCGCTCGTTTCCGAACTTGGAATGTGTTATCTAACCGTTAGTGAATCACTTATAGATTATATAAACGCAGATCCAGCACATTAACCCTCCGGCCAAAAATCTGAGGTTTAATAAAAAGGTGTGAACCGCGTCTTTGAGTGAAATGATTTTCTCCGTTCTCAGTGTGGATTAGGTAGAGCTCGGCACCCAGGCTATGCGTGCAGAGGGTGTACGTCAGCGCGGGACATCCACGCCACGCGTACCTCAGACCTCTCTGACGTTGCCCCGGGCCGGGTGTTTGTGCCCAGTCTGTGTATCTCAAGTGTTTAAAAGTCTAATGGTTCGTAAATAGAAGGTGACTCCATGTTAATCTGGGACAACGCAGAGCCCACAGATCAGACACACACACACACACACACACACACACACACACAAACACACACTGAGCCTCCACAGCTTTATGTACCAACTAAGACGTGGGGGATTACCTGATCGCCAAGTTTCAACAAATACTGATCCCGTGGCAATCTGCAATACACACGGTCAATACACACCTCTTTGAATTGTCATGCTTGAAAACAAAAACGACTTTTTCAAAAACGCCTTTCTCAAACCTAACCTACCCCTCACTTTAACCTACCTCTCAGACACCTAACATGGATGCCTAAACTGGACTTTGCCCTAATGCCTAACTAAACCTGACCCATAATAGCCCTAAACCTGAAAGTAACCCTAATTATAACTCTAACATCAGTTGTATTTAAATCAAAGCCCTGAGAAATTGACACTGTCCTTGTGGGGACCGACAACAGCTCCTAATAAGAGAAGGACGTTTTACTATCCTTGTGAGGATGTCTGCGAAACAGAAATGGACACACACACACACACACATTTTAAGCTCTGCCAAATCCATTAGCAGCTAATTTATTGTCTCAGATATAGGGGAAGGAGAGGGTGTAGCTAATGGAAGTGGAGAACATCACCCTCCTCTTCCACCCACTCCTTTATTTTCCATTTTGTAGAGGGACCACTTCCCCCGCCTGTCTCTCCAGCTGCCTCCACCCCCAGTCATCATTAACACTGGGTTTGGAACGTTGGTTTCACCTGCCGCCTTCTCGCCGGTTCACGCATAGAGATGTGTGCCGCATCACGCCCGGCTGTTCGCAGATACACCCCTGTGAGCTTGAGATGGATTTGGTTGTCTAGGATTCCTGGTTCGCGGGAGACATGTTATGGCTTCAGGGTTGAGGGTCCACGCGGCCCCTGTTTTCTTTCTAGTGCACTAGATTTCACTTGATCCGGTCAAAGTTAGGGCACTACATAGGGAATATGGAGCCGAAAGGACCCTCCGCCCTGAAGCCAAAACCCGTCTCGGTGTGCAGAAACGAGTCTACCCTCAAACTGACCCCGAGGCGTTGGCCCGAGGCGCTGTTCCTCATTGACTCTCACTGTAATTAAAGTGTGCATCTGAGCGAATGGGTGCCTGTGTGTTTTGTCACATTGCAAGGCCCATTTGCCCAGAGTACAGCACTGGAAATCCTCCGCGTGCGGGAGGGAAACCACATGGATGGAGATGGGGAGGAATGGGGAGGAAAGAGAGGGGGAGGAGAAGGGAGGAAGAGGGAAGGAGGAGGGGGAGAGGAAGAGGAAGGAGGGGAGAAGGATTGGCACAGGGGTGTTAGTAAGTGAGGAGAGAAAGGAAGGAGGACGAAGGAAGTAGAGAGAGGAGCAGGAAAGGCAGAGGAGAGGGAAAGAGGAGGTGGGAGGAGGAGAGGGTGGTTGAGAAGGGGATAGGTGAGGAGGATAGAGAGTGAGAAGAGCAGGGAGGAGGATAGTGAAGGGGTTTACAACACAATATGCTGGACATCAGCACAGAGTGTGTGTTCATGTGTGTGTGTTTTGTGAATTTGAATAATAATTATTAATAAAAAAGATATCTGAATTATTATTTGACAAAATAAAAATCTATATTTTAATGATTATTACACAATATTGCATATTACAAAACTAACAGGCCCATTATAACTGGTCTATTACATTCGGTACAGTATTTTGTAGAATGATTTTGCTAGGTCTGTGTATTCTCTTTCTGGTGTCCTTGCCAGAGACATGTGTAATGTGTGCGTGCTGGCTAGCTCACCATTGGCAATGAGGCTGTCACTACTGGTTGATTTGTCCAAGCTTTGGTACAACTCTGAGACAAAAGGTTCAAAGTCATGTCACGAAACATTTTGATGTGTTGCACTGTTAACTGTTGCCAAGCTACACCAGCTAGCTAACTCTACATCTGTTGACGTAAACTTCACTTTTAGTTTGTTTAATTGAGTTGGTCCTTCTGTGTTGCACCTGAATTCTCTCTGTCTGTAGTTAATGTAGTTCAATTCTCTCTAGTCCAGATCAGAGACATAACCAGATGGACAAGGACAGGGACAGAAGGGGGGATGGGGGGTCAGTAGAGTGGCTGATGAAATCGTCAGGTATCGTCTCGATCTGCAACACAACCAGGAGGACTTTGGAGAGGGCCCGCAACGAGTCAAGCCTGGTACTCCGCAGGTGTGGGTCAAAACCTCAGTTTAAAATGACAGAAGACAGGGAAAATGTACCCTACTCCCCCAGCACAATAATATAACAGCGTGAGACCTTGGGGCTAAGACAGGGGGGTAACGATAAGTAGCTCCACTCTCCCGGGTTACATTACCATGTTTATAAACTGTACTAAATCCCTCTAACCTCTCCGAACTTCCCCAGCGGCTTTGTGAAAGGAAAGCATGTCTCCAACAGTTGGGTAAACATGGTTTGTATCAACGGGACAATACATACACTACCGTATTGTTTTAGGGAACAATGCCGAAATAATCCTGCAATTCCGATCTGAACAGGATATATTTTAGATTTGGGAACTTGGCCTTCAAGCCATGCATCCTTTTGTCTGCCTTCCACTCCCAAATCAAGATTAGAAAAATCCATTGTCCACGTTAGTACTGTGTGGTAATTTAAACCCCCCCGCTTTCTTTGATATTATACTCTTTGACATCGGTGAACTAAATCCACTGGCTTTATGACTGTTTTCTTTATGATTTCATTATCTTAGAGGTGCTTGGTTGGATTCATGTTGTTTGGCTCCATGGCTCCATTTCAAATGACAGCGTTAGATACCGTTTCAGAAGCTTTGGGTGGGTTTGCATTGTCCTGTACCGAGGTTCAATTGGGCAGGAGCTTCCACCCAGTGGCACTCGGGGGTATCTGATCTATCCCTAGGGAGACCTTGGGACCACATGTTTGCTGGTCCAATCGATCAAACATGAGTGGATACTTCAGGGGTACTCAGTGCAGGGCAAAAATCAGCGGGTGTTACACCCACAGAAAAAGGAGGGACCCGCGGGACCAGGACTTGGTTGGACCCACGGGACCAGGATATTGGTTGGACCCACGGGACCAGGACATTGGTTGGACCCACGGGAGCAGGGCATTGGTTGGACCCACAGGACCAGGACATTGGTTGCTTTAAGATAAGTATTTGTTTTACAAAAGGCTTCAATTGCACAGGCAGCGCAAATCTGATCCAGCGTTTGTTGTTTTTTACTAATCAGATCCAAGAAATATCACAACTGGATGTCAAGGTCTGTCATTTAGGTAACTTGTCTGTTATTGCAAATGCTGATGTGTAACAGACAAGACGCAGTAGATTTAGAAAAGGCCAATGTTACCCTTTGCCACTGTTGGGAATATCCTAGAACCGCGGCGTCAAAATCATTCCTCTGGCGGCTTATTGTCTGTTGTTGTTGTTGTTGTTGTTATTTTGGTTTCTTTTCCTTTTTAATTGGTTTCCAATTAAGACTTAGGCCACCAGGTGAGTAGTTAGCAACCTTAATGAGCGACCTAATTAGTGACCTTAATAAGTCAATCAAGTATAAGCCAGCAGTAAATCGATCAAGGAATTGTGTTTGACACCCATGTCCTAGAAGACACACATCCATGCCATTACACAGATACAATGACAGATGCTTGCATTGCTTGTGTGTAGTCAATAACAGTTTGTTCCTTTGGCCTGATTTAGGGCACATTTTACATGGTGGTAATTTAGCAGCACATCTTATCCAGCTTACATTAATGAGCGCACACATTTTTGCATTCGGTTTTTATTTAGCTCACAGTATTATGACAACGTTGTGATACGGAAGTCAATTTTTCCAATAGATTCATTCAGTGCCTGATTGTTGAAACGGCACTTATAGGCCTCGTCACGTTCCAAACAAATGTCAGAACAGTAAACGACGCGACGAAGTGTCCACTGAGCCGTTGCGATTCGCGTCGGTTCCACGTTCCGGAAGGCAATAACCCGTCCGGGCCCGTCTGACATTTGCGTCCGCTCCTTCCACGGCCGTCGCTGTAACCGCCACGTGTCGGACACACAGGTTACGCCAGCCGAGGTGGATTGTCATGCAGGTCATTCTCTCAGCTGCGCCTGCCGACTCAGTTCTGTTCGAACTTGAACCAATCCAGTTCGAATGGAGCGAAACGTGGTATATGATAGGGTGATGCTGTCGCCGTTGACAGTCGAAGGTATTGGTGCGTTGGCCGACGCCAACGTGGGCTATGTGACTCTGACGCTCAGGAGGGCACTCTCTTCCCCTCTCAGTGGACAATGAGAAATAGATAGTCCATGAGCTGGGGGGTCGTTCAAGCTCACCTTCACTCCATCTCTCCTGTACGTTGTCGATATTTGTCCCATACGGTTCTTTGCGTGGTTCTCGGGTTCGTTCCGTGCCGTGACCCAAATAAATACATTCAAGCATGTATGTTCGTAATAGAAACACTGGGAGAGGATAGCCTGAACAGCTGCCGACATCCCAGTTTTCCGTCCGTATTCAACCCATGGAGGTTGCGTTTGAACGCGCTAAATGAATGATCAGACCCCAAGCTGTGTATTTCTCTCAGCCACGGCTCCTGGCCCATATTTAGTGGTTCGGGTGGGGCATTAAGCACCACTTGAGAAAGTGTTCAGACCACTTTACAAGCCCGTTTCGTCCTCTTCAGCATAGAGGAGAGCTCCCACTCGATAGCGGAAAGCCAAAGCTCTGGGTTTTCAGTGAATTGGCCCAACGCACACTGTGCTGCGCTTGTTTAGTTGGAACAGAGAGTCCATGAGGTTTGTTCGTAGTAAAAGAGGAGTAGTATCCTACCACGCTAAGAACACACTCCCTTTATAGTCACAAGTGGCGTCTCTCATAGCCAAGTGTAGAGTGGGAATTTGCTATGTATGGCCATGAATGATCATCTAGACACGGTCATTACTGGTTATAAACTCTATGATGATGAGCATTATTTTTCCCCACATGCCGACCTCTGACCTCTCTCCAACTATAGAAAGTTTGTCTTGCAGTGCATCGTATTTCATTTAGTTCATTGGCACTAAATGAAATATTTGTAAAAAGCAATCTATTAATAATGTTGTTGTCATTTCTTTACAAGCATGACTTGCTGTCCTTTTGTTTTATTGATGAAACAGCTTGTAGCTTGTCAGCCAACCGTAAATGTCATGCAAAAGCATGTGAATGCTTTTGCATGGCATTTCTAATTTCACCACTGGCAATTTGCACCTATATGGTTATGAAAACTGCACCAGAGTGGAAACATAAGTCCCAACATGACAATTCTTTTAACGACAGACCGTGCAAGGAATATTGTGAAGATTGCTACTGGCATTCCATTCTGCTGCTGTACTAAAACCAAACAGAACGGTAATCCCATGAGCCTGCCTTTAGGGAACCAGTACACCCCTACTCTCAGACCACATTCATCTGACCACATCCGTCAGAAATCACGAGGCACAGACGAAAGATGTATTATGATCAGAGGGAAGATTGAGGTTAAACAGGTGACGTTGTTTATGCTTCTCCAGGAAGAGATTGGAACTTTTATAGTAAAATGTTTGATATGATGCCAACCGAAATACAGGGAATCCTGATTTGTGGAGACAACAATAGAAATATATGCTTGCAATGCATCCGTACCTGAAAAAGAACACAGATTCATCTGGACTTTTAGTATTTTTGAAATTTTATATATAGCCTAAACTCCAGCCCTGTAAAATATATTGGGTTGTAATTCTGACTTGTGCAGTATAACTTCTAAAATAGATTCAGACACATTTCAAATACTTGTAGCAAAAATAATGCCAATCTCTGGCAACCTGACTGTGTCAATCCAAAACTTGATTATACAGATTCAGTTTATTGCATTCAATTAGAATTCCTCTGGCAGATACCAGGGACAGTATAGTTTCAAATTGGATGCAGAGTTGATTTAATACACCAGTGTTAAGTTTCCAAAATACTTTAAAAAGGTTCAAACTTACTGAGAACCTCTGCAAATGAAAGAAGACATCTTAAATTTTAACAGTTAAAATGAATATTTTACAGTGTTTGGGGGAGAGTTGTCTACGCGTCCATTGGAGTTGTCTGTAGGTCCGGAGAAGTTGTCTGTAGGTCCAGAGGAGTTGTCTGTAGGCCAAGTGTAGTTGTCTGTAAGTCTGGTGGAGTTGTCTGTAGGCCA
>JACXGJ010017713.1:0-10895 GCA_016801105.1 Esox niger
GTCGTGGTCGGTATTCTGAGGGTCTGTAGTCGTGGTCGGTATTCTGAGGGTCTGTAGTCGTGGTCGGTATTCTGAGGGTCTGTAGTCTGGCGGTGGATCTGTAGTCTGGCGGTCGGTATTTTGAGGGTCTGTAGTCTGGCAGTCGGTATTCTGAGCGTCTGTACTCTGGCAGTCGGTATTCTGAGGGTCTGTACTCTGGCAGTTGGTATTCTGAGGGTCTGTGGTCTGCCAGTCGGTATTCTGAGCGTCTGTACTCTGGCAGTCGGTATTCTGAGCGTCTGTACTCTGGCAGTTGGTATTCTGAGGGTCTGTAGTCTGGCTGTCGGTATTCTGATGATTTGATATTTGCATACAATACCTCTGTACAATACAACTGTATTGTGTTTTTTGGATTGTATAACCCTAAAAAAAATTGTGACACCATTGGTCAAATGACCTTGCACCTAAAATAATGAAATTCCAAGCTGGGTGTGTAGATATGTGGTGTCTGTTCACTTGCATTGTCAATCCAATTATTCAAAACTCCACTGTTCCCTACATTAGTTAACATCCAAATCAACAACGGGTATTACAGGATCACTACACTACATTCAACACGTTTAATTAGAAAGTGGTAAGTGTAGATGGCTTGCTATGGCTAAACAGTTTTAAACGGCTATACAGTACCTATAATGAAGACAATGACTCAAATCACTCCATGGCTGATTCGTTTCTTTAGTAATCAAATAGACCGTTGAATAGCTAACCATTACACCAAATGGACTCTGCTATATACATCCAAAATGAGAGCGATATGAAAATCCTAAGGCCAAATTTGTTTGGTCCATGGCGTGCATCGTACCCCGGTCATCAGCATGATTCTGCGTCTCAAACCACTGCAGTTTGTCCATCACAATATAACGCAAAGTTCTTGTCTATCCTGAATGAATCCTAATGCCTAATTTGTTTGGGATAGCTAGCTAATAGTGATACAGTACCTATAATGAAAACAATAACTCAAATCACTAGCTGGTTGGTTTCTTTAGAAAATAAATACTGTTCAATAGCCAACCACTACGTAAAGTAAATTCGTAGTGGTTAATATGTCTATCACAATATTACCATCAACACATTTACCTCAGGTGTACTGTAATGTAGCTACAGAAAGCTTGTAGCCAGGGAAGTTCTTGCTTGCTCTGAACTTATCCTCATGCCTAATTCTTAGGTCCGTGGCAAGGATCGAACACCGGTCGTTTACGTGAAAGTCTGTGTCACTGACTGACTTAAATAGCATAGTAGTTAGTCAGTGACATTCACACTTCTTGACTGGCTCTGCTGACGTGGTCCGACAAAAAGTTACCATTGGACCCTGTAACCGGAACACCGGATTTGAAAAGAAGCTGGTTACAATAACAGCATAAGCTCTCTCTTTCTACACACACGCGTGCACACAAGCTCTCCAGACAGAGCCAAACCTCTCCTTCCCTCCTCTTCTAATTGGTCCATTAGGATGTTTTTTTGTTTGAATATGATGTCTAAGGCTTGAATACAGGAGGGGAGAATGGTCTGTGAGGGTGATCAGCACATCTGAGTAGTAACATTATACCAGGACACAGAGAGGCATAGTTATCATTAATGACTGCAAATATTTTGTGATGGATACTCTGGTGAAACTATTGAAAAAGCTCCATCCTCACTACCTTGACGTCTTCTGACCTAACTGATGCATGATGGGAGATGGAACACAATCATTCAGCTTTTGTTCAGGACTAACTCATTCACACATAGGAGAATGTTGCTCTTTCAATCTTGTATGGTGTTTTTGTGGGATTGTGTTCGTGCAGGTGTACGTGTGTGAGATTTATACAAAGGGCACAACGGAATACGTGCAAATCAACTCTATGTAGGAGGCTGTAGATAAATGATTCTGCAGAATGGAAATTCTGTGAATTAACAGTGCGCTAAGGCATACATTAAAATGTTTGTATTATAGCTAACTTGCTCTCAATTCAACAGCATACTAGAACCTGCATGTATATAGGGGCAGTGGGCCAAGGTTCTTTGAACCCTCAGGGAGCAGCATGGAGTTTTCAACATTACAGCTCCATGGTGTCTGGTCTTGGAAGAGCAGCTCTGGGCGGTCAAGTTTGAGCTTGAGGTGATGACATCCAAGATTTATGACAGCCTTACAGAGAAGCTATCACCTGTGTGTCAGAGCAAGCGAAGGAAATAAATTGTGTGTCATCGGCACTGCAATAATAGAAAAACTATGTGAGGATATGACATACAGTGGGGCAAAAAAGTATTTAGTCAGCCACCAATTGTGCAAGTTCTCCCACTTAAAAAGATGAGAGGCCTGTAATTTTCATCATAGGTACACTTCAACTATGAGAGACAAAATTAGAAAATAAATCCCCCAAAATCACATTGTAGGATTTTTAATGAATTTATTGGTAAATTATGGTGGAAAATAAGTATTTGGTCAATAACAAAAGTTCATCTCAATACTTTGTTATATACCCTTTGTTGGCAATGACAAAGGTCAAACGTTTTCTATTAGTCTTCACAAGGTTTTCACACACTGTTGCTGGTATTTTGGCCCATTCCTCCATGCAGATCTCCTCTTGAGCAGCAATGTTTTGGGGCTGTTGCTGGGCATCACAGACTTTCAACTCCCTCCAAAGATTTTCTATGGGGTTTAGATCTGGTGACTGGCTAGGCCACTCCAGGACCTTGAAATGCTTCTTACAAAGCCACTCCTTCGTTGCCCGGGCGGTGTTTTTGGTATCATTGTCATGCTGAAAGACCCAGCCACGTTTCATCTTCAATGCCCTTGCTGATGGAAGGAGGTTTTCACTCAAAATCTCCCGATACATGGCCCCATTTGTTCTTTCCTTTACACGGATCAGTCGTCCTGGTCCCTTTGCAGAAAAACAGCCCCAAAGCATGATGTTTCCACCCCCGTGCATCACAGTAAGTATGGTGTTCTTTGGATGCAACTCAGCATTCTTTCTCTTCCAAACACGACAAGTTGAGTTTTTACCAAAAAGTTATATTTTGGTTTCATCTGACCATATGACATTCTCCCAATCCTCTTCTGGATCATCCAAATGCTCTCTAGCAAACCTCAGACGGGCCTGGACATGTACTGGCTTAAGCAGGGGGACAAGTCTGGCACTGCAGGATTTGAGTCCCTGGCGGCCTAGTGTGTTACTGATGGTAGCCTTTGTTACTTTGGTCCCAGCTCTCTGCAGGTCATTCACTAGGTCCCCCTGTGTGGTTCTGGGATTTTTGCTCACCATTCTTGTGATCATTTTGACCCCACGGGGTGAGATCTTGCGTGGAGCCCCAGATCGATGGAGATTATCAGTGGTCTTGTATGTCTTCCATTTTCTTTTAATTGCTCCCACAGTTGATTTCTTCACACCAGGCTGCTTACCTATTGCAGATTCAGTCTTCCCAGCCTGGTGCAGGTCTACAATTTAGTTTCTGGTGTCCTTCGACAACTCTTTGGTCTTGGCCATAGTGGAGTTTGGAGTGTGACTGTTTGAGGTTGTGGACAGGTGTCTTTTATACTGATAACAAGTTCAAACAGGTGCCATTAATACAGGTAACGAGTGGAGGACAGAGAAGCCTCTTAAAGAAGTTGTTACAGGTCTGTGAGAGCCAGAAATATTGCTTGTTTGTATGTGACCAAATACTTATTTTACCAATAAATTCATTAAAAATCCTACAATGTGATTCTCTGGATGTTTTTTTTCTCATTTGTCTTTCATAGTTGAGATGTACCTATGATGACTCTCTCATCTTTTTAAATGGGAGAACTTGCACAATTGGTGGCAGACTAAATACTTTTTTGCCCCACTGTAGCCAAGTGACTTGGTGGACAAAGAGAAGAGGAGAGGACTGATTCGGAGGAACACCAGCAGTGAGAGAACTGGAAAGGATCTAGAACTGATCACTGGGGGACACCAGCATTGAGAAGAGTGGAGAGGACCTAGAAGTGATCCTTGAGGGACACCAGTTGTGAGAAAAGAGGAGAAGAACTAAAACTGCTCCCTGGGCTATACCATACCTAGAACTGTCACACCCTTCTTTAAGAACAAAGGTGTGGACCCCACCAATTTTCCTAACTTTCACACCATCTCCAACCTCCCTTTCCTTACATAAATCCTCAAAAGGAATGTTGCCCCCAACTGCAATGTCCCCTCGTCAATAACAGTTAATTTGAGCCTCTTCAGTCTGGGTTCTGACTACTCCAATTTACTGAAACTGCCCTCCTCAACCCTCTCAGTCACTCTGCTCTGCTAGAGCTGGTCACCTCTTCATCCCAAGCTATGGAGCATTGGAGACAAGGCTTTCTCTAAGGCTGCTCCAAGGCTTTGAAACTCACTTCTACAATCAATCCGTGACTCGGAAACTGTTACCATCTTCATCCACCGCCTCAAGCCTTAACTGTTCCAACAAGCCTACCCCTAGCCCCTCCCCTCTCTCTACCCCCTCTCCCTACATATATAAATATGTGTATGTATGTATGTATCTATGTATGTATTTATATATATATATATATATGTATGTATGTATTTATATGTATATGTATGTATGTATGTGTGTATATATATATATATATATATATATATATATATATATGTGTGTGTGTATATATATATATATATATTTGTTTCTATAGCTTTCTATTTTTCTAAATGCTTATTGTGTAGATGTTGTGTGCCATGTCATAAGAATTTCACTGCACAGAATGACAGTGCATTTGACAGTAAACAAAACTTTGACACTGTTCTGTGAGCTTGCATTCAGTCACTGAGCCAGGTAGCATGATAAGTTAACATTATTGAAAGCTAAGCATTAGTTTTGTCCCCAGTCACGTTTTCACCAAAACAAATGCAATTAGCAGAATTAACAAACAACTTCCATGCTGTGAATACATTACAGATCTCGCCTCAGTAATGTTGGTATATAAACTCTCTAGAAACCTTGACTACCTTGTGACTGTACCTAACTTTATGCATTTGGTTGAAGTTGGTAATTATTTAATAAAGACAGTATTTGGTTGTGGCAACCATCCATCTGGGAAGCTACAGTTTACAGCCTTCTATTTAAACCCCATTTTAATTACATTGCAGCCTAAACATAACTTGAAAGGTTTAGGTGTTTCAGTGGTTGATCAAATGCCTGAATAACCAACACTTCTAATAAGAGGGGATGTTATGTGTTTTATAGTGAAGCCTAAGCTTGCTGGTATTCTTCTTGGTGCCTTAATGAGAAGCACAATGTTAGAATTTTCTAATTAGTTTTACATGGGCTACAAAAAGACTGTAACATCCTGGGTGAATGGACTGACTTGGAGACATACAGCTCCAGCACTTATTCATTTCAAGTGAAGCACTGCTTTTTAAACAGAAAAAATAATTGCATTTAAATGTCTTTTTTATATTTCCCTATGTTGTGTTTTTGTTTTATGTAAGGCACTTTGAATTGGCTTGTTGTTGAAATGTGGTATAAAAATGAATAATGCTGTCAAACGATTAAAATAATGAATCATGATTAATTGCCTAATATTCTGTAGATAATCGCAATTTTAGAATCTGTTCGTATTTTGCCCTTAATACACACTTTTCTCTTTAAGATGCAGTGCATTGTGGTAAAGACATGGACATTGCTTGACATGGAATTAAATAAATGCAAGTTGTCAATGCCCTTAATTTAGTTATCACAATTAATTATTTTGACCATTTGCCAGCAGTAATAACTCATAACAAATATTTTCAGTATGAACACACACATACAGTACATAGTATGCTCACAGAGAATGTACAGAGGGCATTTGTACAAATAGTTGAATAGAATCTTTGAAGAATCTGCTGAATAATATTAACAAATGCATATCCTGAAATTCAGAAAAATGTGAACAAATGGAGTTTACTATTCACAAACAATATAATATTAACAAATGTGAATCCTGAACTTCACAAATAAACATTGCATTGAAGAAAGAGGCAAGAGCGCTTCATTCCAAGGTATTCCAACTTTCCAACTTTCCAGAATAGTATAAATCTGGAATCCAAGCCCTCGTGTGCATTATGAAAGTAAATAGCCTATTGTTTTAGCGCAAACATCATCATTTGAATATGTAACCGTTTCAGCTTTTGTCTTCATCAGGGTGTCAAATACAAAAAACACATTGTCTTTATAAACCAGTATTTGCCTTACACAAAAAGGTTTGTCACCTAAAAATGTTTCTTTATAATTGTTTAATCTATATTTGTGGATCATATTACAAGGGCTCTTACACTAATTCTGTAAAGTTGGAACACATTTCGTATGAGAGATTGGCTCATGGCAGCTGATGCTTTCAGGATATGTTTTAATAAACTTTCATAATGTGATAATGTGTGCAAACTCATTTAAACTGTTACTCTGCTACTAAATCACGTATCTAACTATTTAACTATTAATACCGTGTAATGTTTGCTTCAGCAAGGTAGCTCGTGGTATGACTCTGTAAATCCCAGCCTCTATAAACATCTGCTTCCATAAACTCCTGTCTCTGGAAACTCCTGTCTCTGTGTGTAAACCCCTGCCTCGGTAATTGCTTTCATTACATCAGGATTTCGTTGTAATGAGAATGCATATTTACTGCTAATGAAATAAGGGTAAAAAGGCAATGCAGGCAGTCCTCTACAAACCCAACCTGGTCTCAGGACACCACGTAGACTATTATACGAATATCCATGGCCCACGATTTCGTATGATATGTGACGTTGCGTTAGGTTACATTACACTGTGCCACCATAACGTGTGATACAGTACAAAATGCCTAAAACGTAACATATCTTACAAACACTATTACAACCCATAAAATGTTACAACTGCTTTTAAAATGTTAAATAACATACGAACACCAGACAAACGTATGATATTTACAAACGCTATGAATACGTACAAATAAATACGAATTTTAACAAAATGTTCAACATGTGTTTCAAACCCGCGACAGTCAGATCCGAGGGCAGTCCCCTTATCCACTGCACAACACTGGACATATGGATCAAGGATGACTAACAGCAACACCAAGGTCGTTAGAATGTCATGAATGCATTGCTACTTTAACGTTAGGTTAACGTTGGGCATCACAACACAGCATTGGGGTAGAGGTTAGGGTTAAGTTTAGATATCACAGCACTGGGGTTAAGGTTAGGGTTATGGTTATGGTTAGGTATTGCAGCTCTGTGGTTCAGGTTACATTCACAGATTCAGTCCAGTCACCAGCTTTCATATAATTTAAATGTTTTGATAGAGGAATCGTCTCTGTCTGTTTGTTAATCTGTCTGTCTTTCTCAATTACTTCAAATTCTATCCAAGACATTTGTTTGTTACACAGGGAGGAAAATGAATTTGTCTTTGTTTATGATAATATCTGTCTAAATCAGCAGGATAGCCTCTCGGGGCTTAGCAGAGCACAAGCAATATGATGGCTTCAATAAAGAGCACTCTGCTTCTGAAAAGACCACAGCAGGAGGCTTCTAGTGGATTACAAAACAAGACATAAACAGGAGATGGGACACACAAAAAACATACATCTTTCCATTTCCTGAGAAAACAACCAGTAACTATTTTAAAAGTGTCTGATTAACACAATCCTTATTTTATTTCCCCCCCATAGAAAAATAATAAAACATGAATCAATTTAAGAATCATCTTTATCCTCCCTCCAACCTATTTCCATTAAACATTGGGTATTATGACTAAAAGGAAGAAAGGATGGGACTGAGCAAGAGAGAGAAAAGAGAGAAAAGAGAGGGAGATGTTACGATAGAGAGTAAGGATGTTATGGAGAGCAAACAAGTAAGAAAGAAAAAAATCCTTATCACTCAGTGATCGTGGCCTTGACCACATAAAGACTCAGTGATCATGGCCTTGACCACATAAAGACTCAGTGATCATGGCCTTGACCACATAAAGACTCCGTGATCATGGCCTTGACCACGTAAAGACTCAGTGATCATGGCCTTGACCACATAAAGACTCCGTGATCATGGCCTTGACCACGTAAAGACTCAGTGATCATGGCCTTGACCACATAAAGACTCAGTGATCATGGCCTTGACCACATAAAGACTCAGTGATCATGGCCTTGACCACATAAAGACTCCGTGATCATGGCCTTGACCACGTAAAGACTCAGTGATCATGGCCTTGGTTATGTAAAGACTCAATGATCATGGCTTTGACCATGACAATAATCAGTGATCATGGCCTTGATTATGTACAGACTCAGTAATAATTGTCTTGACAATGTAAAGACTCTGTGATCATGTCCTTGACCATGTAAAGACTCTGTGATCATGATCTTGAATATGTACAGACTCAGTGATCATGGTCTGGACTATATACAGACTCTGTGATCATGATCTTGACTATATACAGACTCAGTGATCATGATCTAGACTATGAAGAGACTCAGTGATCATGGCCTTGACTATGAAGAGACTCAGTGATCATGGCCTTGACCATGTAAAGACTCAGAGAGTGTGGCTTTGCTATCAAGGGAGACATTTATTGAAGTATTTGATAGTCTATTGTTCATGATTTTACAGGCTCGATACTCAATCTTACAAACTTAAGTTCAGGTGACACACACAGGTGAAAATGTCAATTCTAGGTGAATTTCCCACACCTGTGGCTTTTTAAATTGCAATTAGTATCTGTGTTTAAATAGTCAATGAGTTTGTTAGCTCTCACATGGATACCCTGATCAGGCTAAATACTGAGCCAATGGGGAGCAGAAAAGAACCGTCAAAAAACCTGTGTAACAAAGTAATGGAACTAAGTAAAGGATATAGGATATAAGGATATAAAAAGATATCCAAAGCCTTGCAACTGCCAGTCAGTTCTGGTCAATAATTTATTAAGAAGTAGACAATTCTGGGATCTCTGGATACTAAGGCAAGGTCAAGTAGACCAAAGGAGCTTTTCCACTGCATGGTCCCGGCTCAACTCGACTCTGGTTGGTTTTCCACTGCATGGTCCCAGCTCAACTCGACTCTACACGGCTCGCTATGGTTGGTTTTCCACTGCAGATAGTAACCTGTACCCGCCCATAGTGACATCACAGGAAAACTGCTATGATTCCACCTCCAACGTGACACACAACAAAAGATATCGTACACTTGATACCGGTGAATAGCCAGCATTTGCCAACTAACGTAAACTAAATCTGGATAACGTGGTCACACACCCTGATTGAAAAACTGAGAAAAAGTAGAGAAGAGTATCGCCTTGCAGGATAAAGACGTAACTGAAATGTTCTGTTAGATTTAAGCAAATACACCTAACAACGCAACACCAACACATTTTAAACAACCTACCGATTTAAAGGTATACATAATTGCCTTTATAAATGCCGGCAAAAATACCATGTCGCTACCTTGTGTACATTCTAGAGTAGCCTAAAGGCAGTGTTTATACTGGTAGTAGTGAGGAAGCAGGCGGGAGCAGTAACTTATGTCTGAATACCATGCAGACTGCAAAAACAGTTAGAATGCTTGGTAGACTGCTTCTGATTGGCTTGACATTACTACTTTGACCAGTGCAACGTACGCAAGTTAGCCTAGAAAAACCCAGAGGAGGAAAACCATGAGGTCCCTAGTTAGCCTAAAGAAACCCAGAGGAGGAAAACCACGACGTACGCTAGTTAGCCTATAAAAAAAACCAGAGGAAAACCACAAGGTCCCTTTGTAGGCTACAAAAACAGAGTGTCTTTGTTGGTCTCACGGGGCTAACGAGTTGATTTCAACGCCAGTGCATAGGTCCAAACCGAGAGGAGTTATGGGAAAATACGATCACTTAAATTACGAGTCTGGACCTATGCACTGGCACTGAAATTAACCCATTTCAATACAAGATTTCCATGGACAGACCCACAAAGAGGCGCCTTTCTCCTCTCATAAAACCACTCTGACACTAGACTGCCAACAGCAGAACAGCTTGTTTTGCTTTGCTGCATGCTTTGAGTCACCCCTGTCCAATCAGAATTCTCCCATGTTTTCAGATCACCTTCTGTTTTCATCTCAGGAACCTCAATCGAGCAGGTACTAAAAAACAGTACTCGGTACCAACTTGGCCAGTGGAAAAGCAAGAAGCAGAATCGAGCTGGTGTCAGGCAGTGGGAAAGCTCCCAAAGCAAGTAGGGGCAGGGCGAGATGAGTAGTGTTGAGCCGGTACCATGCAGTGGACAAGCGCCAGAAGAAAGATTTCAGCCAAAACTGCCAGAATATTTAGATAAAAAGAATATTCCACCGTAGAAGAAATACAGGCTGCTCTGGAAAAATACAGTGTGGTGGTTTCAGGGAGCACAATACGACAATACTTGAATAAAAATTAGCTGCATGGTCGAGTTGCCAGAAAGGAGCATTTACTGTGCCAATGCCACAAAAAAGCACTGTTACATAATGCCCGACAACACCTTGACACCTCACTGCTCGAATGACCAAACACTTGCTGGTGTGGATGTGGTGTGGATGTGATATGAATATGGTATGAATTTGCAAATGGGTGTGGTGTGGATATGGTGTGGATAACCTATGGATGTAGTGTGGATGTGGTATGAATGTGGTATGGATGTGGTGTGAATATGGTGTGGATATACTATGGATATGGTGTGAATGTAGTGTGAATGTGGTATGTATTTGATATGTATGTGGTATGGATGTGGTGTGGATATGCTATGGATATGGTGTGGATGTGGTATGTATATGGTATGGATGTGATGTGTATAGGGTTTGGGTATGCTATGGCTATGGTGTGGATGTAGTTTGGATGTGGTGTGGATATGCTATGGATATGGTGTGGATGTGGTATGTATATGGTATGGATGTGATGTGTATAGGGTTTGG
>JACXGJ010017714.1:0-10866 GCA_016801105.1 Esox niger
AAGTGTGGATGCCAGAAGATCCTTAATGTGTTTATGTTAATTGACAATGAATTACCGGAAGACCGGCAGCAATTTGCATGAGAATGACTGCCTGACAAAATGTCGTG
This sequence comes from Esox niger, assembly GCA_016801105.1. Classification (NCBI taxonomy): domain Eukaryota; kingdom Metazoa; phylum Chordata; class Actinopteri; order Esociformes; family Esocidae; genus Esox; species Esox niger. The sequence goes on from JACXGJ010017714.1 coordinate 108, forward strand.
ACTGCTCCCACCCGGACGTTGCTTCCTGCTCGCCTGCTACAATGATAAACCTTACGGCTAGTGAGCTATCAATATGAATAACAAGCAGAGCAAATGGGTTGGGAAAATAAGACAAACAGATTAAACAGGGTGGCGATGAACATTGACTAAGTGACAGCAGAACTGTCTGCTCGCTGAACGTATTGAGCAAAGATAGGAACTCGCGCCGCTCCTAATCTACAGCTTTTATGGTCTATCAACGTGCAGGTATTTAGCAAGCATCCTACTTTGTCATTTTGAGTCCCGAGCGACTAGTCAAAATGCTGTCGCCATGCCCTTTAGCAAGGCACTTAACCCTAATTGTTGTTGTAACCATCTGCTTGATGACTTAAATGCCAAGGTAATAAACGCCCGTCTGAAACCGAAAACTGCCTCTAGTCGGTGACAAGGGAATAAATGCATGACTTATTCGTTTCAGTCTAACCAAAACATATGCCGAGTCTGTTTGAAAATATTGAGAATGGATGCTGACAATGCATGGCGAACTCTGAGACAAAGTTAGGTGAAGCTGATTCCTATAAAGGCAACATTTCAAATTGTACATTTTAAAAGATGTTAAATGTGTAAGTCTCACTGAGATTAAACCTCTATTGACAAAGATAGACATGGCCAAAATATCCGCTGGATCAAATGAAACATTAAAAACAAAGCATAAAATTTACAGAATATATAAAGAAGATGTTTGGAGAGTTAAAGTACAAGCTAAAGGAGCATTATGTACGGGTTATGGATGTGTTATAAAGTCTTTGGATGTTTATATACGCACCATCTCTTCCAGCTGTACTTGGATCTGTCTGTGGACCTCAGCCATCTGAAACAGCACATCACCTAGAGAAGGGAGACACATTAACACATATAACTCATTACTAAGTCTCTTTCCCCACCCATCATTACTGTATTTTATTACTGAGATGTGGGAAAATTGACTGCAGGGGCAGGGGGATCCCAGCATGCAGAGAGCCCATGCAGCAATGAGACATAGCAACAGACACAGAGGACAGGCGACTGGTAGCCAGGACATGATGGAAAACAGGCTTTCAAAACAGGAAACACATTCAACAGAGAAATGAACAACCATGACAAAAACAGTGAACAGCAGAGAAAGGAAAGACATGGGGTGAAGGAAACCATACGGAACGATCTGGAAAATGAATTGTAGAGAAAAAGAGAACTCCAAAAACGTAAAAAAGCTAAAATTAAATAAGTACCTAATAAAACCAACATATTTTTTAAATTCAAGATATTACATTTTTATTGAAAGGCTGGTGTCTTGTGCAGAGGTAAGACATATTGCCTTGCTGGTACATCTTTATATTGGCAATATGAACTGTAAATAAAAACAACTTTGCCAAACGAAGGAGGCGTGAAACAAAGAGGAAAGATAAAAGAAGTCATGCAACCACTGAAATAGCATTGTTGTAGTTTTTAATATACCTACACACTGCCTCTTCTGAATAGCCAAGGCATTGTAAAGAAAAGGAACAAAGAGATACTAGATTGACCAAAGGACCGGAGAGAGAGAGAAACAAAGAAAGCCAGAGATGGACAGTGGAAAATACAAACAGAGAAAGAGGTACAGTGGGAGACAACGAGAGACAGATCATAGGGCTGTAAAATATAATGAAAGATCTAAAAACAAAAGGTTTAGCTCAAGCTTTTCTGTGACATTTTACTTAATAGTAGCTCTGGTACAAAGAATAAACAGCCCCTAGCCACCAAACAGGGGTATAGATAAACACAAGGCACAACCTGAACTGTGTGACGATGCTTCAAGATATGTAGTATGAGTGTGTGTGAAGTTGACCATCATGGAGAGAATAACATTCAGCACTAGGAAAGCCAGCACGCAGTCCTTTTCAGATTCTATCACTATCCTCACGTTGTTACCTTATATACTTCATTTTGTAATGTGTAGCCTAGAAATACATTAAATACCACATGTATATTTTGTCAAATAAGCTCAGTCTTAATTTCCTTCATTTTTACACAATAGATGCAGGCAATTTGTTAGTTGTAGTATGAGATAGGGATGCCCACGGATAGACAATTATTTGAATACCTGATATTAATTTAGTATTCGAGAACTTGTATTCAAATTTAGCCTCCCATTTGTTTTTGTTTTTACATATGGACCTATGGATTTTTTGGTTTAAATGAATAGACTTGATTTTTTTTTCCTGAGTACTATTACAATTCCAATCTCAATGTTTTACATACACCGTAACATCTAAAAACAATGTTTTTAGGTGTTTTTTATTACATGCACTCCTTCATGTGTTTGCTGTTAATGTTTGTCAGTCAAAGCGGTAGTAAGGGTGGTGGCACAGTCAGTCATGAAGCGCTCATGTTTTGTCGGTAGTTTCTGAAAACATGTATTTCGGTTAACCGAATACTATTTGAATAGTGAAATCAAGTCCAATGCACGTACCTGGTATGAGATCTACCCATCAGAAATGATTTGATTGAGAACATGGGGGCGGGCCACACAGGAGACCGAACTCAAAGTGGAGCATGACAGGATTAAAAAAAATATACCAGAGATTTACAACCAAAGGGATGTTGCACCTTTAGCTAATTTTAAGGTTTTCTACTTGATAAACCTTCCTTACATTGGGTTGGTTATGTTAAGTTAGCAATATCTGATCAATGAAATACGCTTTCTGTGATTCAGAGGAAACTTCTCTGCTTGTAATTAATACCATGTTAGCAATCTAGCGTTGACTTGTGCATTATAGCCAGTGCAGTGCGGGACAGTTAAGTGATGTTTGAAAGCAATTTGACTTAGAGACTTAGTTTGTTATTGATGAACTACAGTTTAAACAAAGACGGTGAAAACCAGATTGATGTTGCAATGACAGTGGCAGAATTCCTTTGACCAAAGTGGAAAGAAGACTTCATGAACAGACAGCACTTAGGGTAACTGGGAAAGATCATCTGCTGCATCTTTGTTTACTTGTCTTGGGACGTTAGCAACAATCATACAGCTATAGAGGCTTTTCAGACTATGGACAATAGCACACGCTCAGGCTTGCCAAGAGGGGTTGTGGGTATTTGTGTGATTGAGTGTGGACTTAGCACATATATTTCATAGTGTAGCCAATTTTACAAATGTTGTAAGCATTGTAATTTTGTTGTTAAGTTATTTGGTTAAAAGGTCACATATGTGATACTAAATAGACCTGTTGCCCTTCGTATTGAAAGTATTCTGATAAACATAGTATCACAGTTATTACAGTAATGATTATTGCACACTAATAATTTTTACAGTAATTTTTTATCATACATTGGACTTTAAGCTTTATATAACATGTATTCTTTCTCTATTTTTATAAAACTGTCCTTAGTACAATTTATTATTCTATTATGATATCAGCAATTTGTATTCAAGAGCATAGTGCCATTTACATGGTTTTCATAGACAGGGAAAACAGTTTCCCTATGAAGTGGGATCTTTTTAGGTAAGATTTCAATACACATTACTACTATAGGTCCGGCTGTTACTAACTGATTAAATGAATGTACAATTGCCAACAACCGACATAGAACAGGTGAAAACACCCCACTATGTAATAATTTTCAACCATATTTGAGTTAAAAAATATTATGTTTTTCAACGTTATAAAGCAGTGGTTCCCAGGTACCCCTATCAGTACACATTCTCATTTTTACTTGTCAAGTAAATATCAGGCCCTTATAGACTTGAATTCGCTATGCTCTTCAAGGGCTACAACAACATGTGCATTGGGGGTAGTCGAGGATGGGAGCTGGGAGCCTCTGGCATAAAGCTAAAGAGCTAGAAAATATGAGTTCTACAGAAAGAGTTCTACAGTTTATAGAGCTGCTATTTGTCTACTGACCACAGCATTCTGAAAAATTGCTCCAGGCTGAAATGCACTGGAACAGGTCGAAACATGTGCTTGAAAACACTAATACCAAGATAGAATTTTCACATCCAAAGCCTATTTGTTTACCGTTCTGAGAGATCACTGTACAGTCAACATAGCAAGAGACATTCATGAACATGATCTCATCTGTAAAAAGCATAAATCCCATCTCTCGCTTACAGCCTGACAATAGGTGTAAACCATTGGGGGTTTGTACAATGTTGCTGTCTGCCCCACCTACGTTTAAATTGGTGTTTCAATGTTGAATTCTGTTTATGGATACACAGTTGTCTGAGAGGAACAATAGGTAAAACTAAACGAAAAGGAGGTCGTTGCAGGCAAGAATTGTTTTTTGTCTCTTTACACAAAACAGAGCTGTGGCATTTCAATTTGGCCCCACAGCTTTGTGTCACCCTGTGAACCCTGCTCATTGCTGCTCACAGCTATATTGCTTTGCCTGCTCCGCGTTGAGCTATTTTATCCACTCCAACGAGTCTGAGTCTGAAAACCTTCAGAATCATTTGAAACACTCATCAGGAATTCTTAAAGTTCCAGAAGATTCCACGCAGCCCTCCAAAGCACCTTTGATGTTGAGAAGATGCAGCACGATCTAGGGGAGTCTCTGATGTCGGGAAGGACTCAGGGCCTCTTCTGTTTGTAGTGTTAAGAAGCCGGGTCCATCTCAGCTTCTACTCCAGTGGGGTTTAGACGTGCTTGTATTTTCAGACGGTACGTAACAATGCAAACCACTACACACTGACAACACTAGTGAAGAGAACAGAGCCACTTCAGACTGAAATGAAAGGACACCAAAAGCAAACAGAACAGAAAGGCAGTGTTGGTCTTTTGCCATTCAGAGGTGGACACACACAGAAAGTCATCGTCATATCTGAAAGTTCAAACACATTCCAGATGGAAGGAGCAACCAAACAGTTCTTTGATTGCAGGCCTGTATTCATTATGTGGTCTGCACTTCTGTAGAAGTACCCTGGCAGACAAGTTTCAAACCTATAATTAAGAATTCTGTTCTATCGGATGTACACTTACAAATGTCATTGTTTTCCATTATTTAACGTCAATGAATAGGAAATACAGCAAAATGTATAGAAAATACACAAGATTAGGAATCATGATTTTTAAATGAAATAATAGTGTCCTTCAGAGTTTCATTAAAGAATACATTTGTAACAGTGACAGCATTGAAGACCTATGGCATTCTATTTTTGAATGTGCTAAGGTATCTGAAGAAATGTCACCCCATGCTTCCTGAAGCATCTCCCACAAGTTGGATTGGCCCGATGGTCACTTCTTATGAACTATACAGTCAGGCTGTACCCACAAAAGCTCAAAAGGGTAGGGATCCAGAGTAAAATGAAAAATGTATGATCATCTTCAAGATCCATTTTACCCGTGCCTGTTGCAAATCTCCCAATTTACCACCAACAAAGCACCCCCAGACCACCATTGTCACCACCATGCTAGACAGATGGGCTCAGGCATTCCTCCAGCAGCTTTCATTTGGTTTGAGTCATAGATGTTCTTTGTGGCTCAAACAATTCAAACATAAATTTGTCTGTCCACAACAATTGTTTCAAGTCTTCCTCTGTCCAGTGTCTGTCTTCATTTGCCCATTTTAACATTTTCTTTTTACTGGCCAGGCTGAAATCAGGCTTTTTCTTTGCAACTCTGCATAGAATGCCATCATCACAGAGTCACATCTTCACTGTTGACGTTGAGGCTGGTTTTTGCAGGTACTATGTGATGATGCTGCCAGTTGAGGACCTGTGAGGCTTCTATTTCTCAAACTATTTTGTTATCTTACTCAGTTGTGCATTGGGGCCTTACACTCCTCTTTCAATTCCAGTTAAAGCCAGCTTGCGTTGTTCTGTGAAGGAAGTTGTACATAGTACTGTATGAGCTCTTCAGTTCTTTGGCAATTTCTCACATACAGTGGATAATGTCTACAAACTCCTGTTAAAATGCCAGGTGTTTGTGATGTAAAAAAAATGGACAAAGATAAATCATGTCAGAACATTTTCCACCTATATTGTGACCTATAATGTGAACAATTAAATTGCAAAACAATTACATTTGGATTCAGGTCTGGGCTCAGGCTGGACCTTTCCAAAACGTTAATTTATTCTGATGAAGCCATGCTTTTATTGATTTAAATGTGTGTTTTGGGTTGTTGTCATGCTGAAAAGGTGAACTTCCTCTTCCTTTCTAGCGTACGTCTGAAGGTTGTATGCCAAAAATGGCTGGTATTTGGAACTGTTCATTATTCCCTCCAAACTGACTAAGGCCTAGAGCCAATCTGAAGAAAAACAGCACCAAAGCATGATGCTGCCACCACCATGCATTACTGTGGGTATGGTGTTCTCTTTGGGTGATGTGCAGATTAGTTTTTGCGCCAATCATACCTTTTGGATGTATGGCCAAAAAGTTCAACCTTGGTTTCATCAGACCATGACACATTTTCCCATGTGCTTTTGGGAGTCTTGATGTTAGCTTTTGCAATCTTCAGCCAAGCTTGGATGTTTTGCTTTGAAAGAAAAGGCTTCAGTCTTGCCACCCTACCCACCCCATAGCCCATTCATATGAAGAATATGGGTGATTGTTGTCACATGTAGCACACAGCCAGTACTAGCCAGAAATTCCTGCAGCTACTTAATGTTGCTGTAGGCATCTTGGAAGCCTCCCTGACCAGTTTTTATCTCATCTTTTCATCAATTTTGGAGGGACGTCCAGTTCTTGGTAATGTCTCTGTTGTGCCATATTTTCTCCAATTGATGATGACGGTCTTCACTGGTATATGGTATATCTAATGCTTTGGAAATGTTTTGCACCCTTCTGACTAATATCTTTCAAGAAAAAGATTCCATCTGATGCTTTGGAAGCTTTCTGTGGACCATGGCTTTTGCTCTGAGATGCAATTTAGAAAATGTAAGGAAAATCATACTAGAACAGTTGAACTTTATTTGTGATTAATCAGTCACTTTAATTATGGCAGGTGTGTTAATGACTTCTATTTAACATGAGTTTGAATGTGATTGATTCATTTGGAACACTGCCACATCTCCAGTTATGAGGGTGGGCACACTTATGCAACCAGGTAATTATAAGCTTTTATTCTTCATTTTTCCCCCTCAAAGATTTCACTTTGTTTTTCAATTGAATTATTCACAATATAGGTCACATTAAAAGTGGAAAAAGTTCTGACATGATTTGTATTAGTCTCATTCTTTTAAATCACAAAAACCTGGCATTTAAACAGGGGTGTGTAGACTTTATATCCACTTAGAATAGCCTCAGGCATTTAGTACAAGAAAGTTATGTATCTGGCCATTTTGAGCCTGTTATTGAACCTACATTTGCAGATGCTACAGAAACTCAACTAGTCTAAAGGACAGTTTTATGGCTTCTTTAATCAGCACAACAGCTTTTGGCTGTGCTAACAATCACAAAAGGGGTTTCTAAGGAACAATAAGCCTTTTAAAATGATGAACTTGGATTAGCAAACAACATGCCATTGGAACAGATAAGTGGTGGTTGTTGATAATTGGCCTCTGCACGCCTATCTAGATATTCCATAAAAAATCAGCCGTTTCCAGGTACAAAAGTCATTCACAACATTAACAATGACTACAGTGTATTTCCGATCAATGTAACTAATTCAAGGAGCAAAACGTTTCTGGTCTAGTCTGCTGGAAAAGACCAGACAACAAGGACACAAAGGAAGCCTACATTAGAACATTGAGATAAAGCATGAGAGTTTAACACACTAATGGACAGTGTCTCAGCAGAGGTGGTCTTCAGACTGTAGAGGCCTCCTGACATTGACATCCTGTTGGTCTGTGGCACTCTGGGAAGGGCAGGCCGTAACATCCTGCCAGGCGTGTAGCTCAACACATGCAGGCCTGCTAAGCTGATTACAGATAATACTCATTCACTGATCACAGCCCATGGGGGGGCTTAGTGAACTGGGTATTCTGTTGGTTAGGGCTTAGTGGCTGGATCCATTTACGAATGAACTGCTATTGGAAGGACGGTCACACACCCACACCCACACCCACACCCAGTCTAAGAAAGCATGTACGCGCGGTCAGACACGTTAAATTGTGTTACAGTGTGAAACTATATTCTCAATATGAAAAATTACCTAGGACAATCCTAATGAAGCTGTGTTGTCTGACAACAGGACACTGATGTAACCACTTGAGCAACAGTAGTGAACCGTATAAACATTGAGCAGGTCGCAGACATATCTTATGCGGCAAGCGGTGTTCCGCTCGAATGACATACAGTGGGACACCATCAAGCAAATTAAAAACGAAAGAGGAATTTTCCACGATGTCACTGCATGGGATCGGATATGCTCATTGTTGCCATGGAAACATATCTTGATCACACAACAGGAAAAAAAAAACGCACGATTGGACATAACCCTGGTGTAGGCATGGTTACTGGAGAGACTTAAAGACAAGATCAATGACGTTATTAGGAAACTTTCCTTGAGTTATGTGATGGTGTGAGGGTCTGCCAGGAACCAGCAGCAGCCAGACATCTGAGGGCTTCAAACAAGGATGTCCGCGTAGCTGCAAAATGCCATTCAGTTGTGAGACTGCTCGACCAAGCAAACAGACACACACACAGAGAAAAAGTGAGCTACAGCAACAGTGGACCTTCCTCCTATCAATCTCATAACCACACCCTTAGCTTCATTGAGAACTATTGGCCTAGGTGTTTGTGTGTGTGAGCTCACTGTTGGTTCACACCAGCAGTGCTACAGGTAAGCACATGTCTTAAAGCTGACAGGTATGAACTAGTACAGTGGAGACTACAAACAGTGTCCAGAAACAACCGTTCACGCGCCAGTAAAGGTCAGTGGGAATCACTAAAGGTTGTCATGGAAGCAACATAATGCAATGGTCCGTGGGAGAAGAGAGGGCAGTTTTCAAAAAGTGAGGCATGTGCGGTTGGTGTGTGTGGGTGGCGTGTGGTTGGAGTGTGTGTGTGTGTGAAGTGTGGGGGGGGGGGTTGTCTGTACCTGGCACAGCATAACACGATTCTCTCTCGACCAGTCTCTCTCCCCATTCAGCTTATGTGCACGGGAAATCAATCACTGGCGGCCGGCGGCCATTTTGTGTGTTCTAGAGACTACGTAGACTAAATTTGTTTTTTAACTCCTTTTGTTCCAGACCAAACCATGTGGAAAGAAGATTTGGAAGGGCGAAAAAAGATAGTTTCCCCTGTGCTGGACTCAAAGTCATTATTCCCCATGGCTAAAATCTTTATAGCCAAGTCTAGGTTCTGTTCTGAGGAGTTCAAGTCTCTGTCCACATGAAATATAGTGTAATGGCAACAGAATATGTATATAGTGATAAAATGGTCTGCTATTAATTATTCTCATTCCATTAAATATTTACCTATAGGCTTCAGGCAGTGGTTAAGAGGGGTATAGTCACTTCAGCAAACAACAACTACAAATCGCAATATATTTCATCATATTCAACAAACTGGAAGGGACAGGGACCTCCTTGAATGTCCCCAAAATAAACTGTGTTCTGCTAGACAAAACATTTCCATTGCAAAATACAAAAACACACCTCAGCATGGTTGTTATAAGAAAACAAGGATTTGCAAGACAAAAAACTATAGAAACAGACAATCGGGCCGTCCTCGCTGACTAAAAGACAGGTGTCAGAAAAAAAAACTTCCATTGGAATGCGTTGTGGAAAGTGTGACAGATTAGCAAGAGGACAAAATCAAAAACCGTCTGCTTTTCAATAGGGGGATGCAAACTGTTTTTTTAAGTGTTTCCTCCAAATCACACACAAGGCTCTATTGAGAACAATGTAGCAAACGTTAACATGCAACTCAACGATGCAATGAGGATGAACAATGTTTCACTTCAGGCCATGAACGCAAACTAAAACGGACTCACTTGTTTCAGATAAACCGTTCGGAAGTCCCTTGTCATGGCTTTAATGTATTCTCTTCCGTGTGGATACATCACTGTCAGTCATTGCTAAGCACACTGTTCAACAACTACTTTTTTTTTAAAAAATTCTTCCATCGAAAGTGTAGAAGAACTGAGTTGCGCACAAGTAGCCACAGCCTCCGACATAGTTCTCATCTGTCTTCTTTGCTGTGTCCCACGTGGATCCAACAAATCGATAAAATTTACTCTCTCGGTTGCCATTTAATTATTGGGGTTGTCGATTGGTTGTTGCAGCTCTAGCCTCACCTTTTATTACAGGGTATTTGTGGGCATATTGGTTTCCTTATAATTAGATTTTCGTTCATTTCCCAATATCTAAAGAGGGTGCCATATATTTAAAAAGAACTGCTCTATTTTAGATGGACGCTATGAAGAGTAGCTGCTGAATGAGCGACATTGATCAAATACAGTATCCACCTCAAAGAAGACAGCTGGTCTTCAGTCTCTGTCACAGAGAAGGACAGCTGGTCTTCAGTCTATCTCAGAAAAGACAGCTAGTGGTCAGTATTTACCTCAGGGAAGACCGCTAGGGCACAGTCTCCTATGTCTACACCCTGAGGACATAGAATGATGCCTATAAAGAATTGGTTTATCTTACTGCAATGTAGTAGAGCAGTTTATCTGCAGTAACAAGTCTGAGGTCCAGCTGGCAGTCAGGAAAATGACACATAAAGCCCAGCCGTGTGAATACAGAGCAGCGTGGACTATAGAGGATGGGAGGATGATACATAAAGCCCAGCCGTGTGAATACAGAGCAGCGTGGACTATAGAGGATGGGAGGATGATACATAAAGCCCAGCCGTGTGAATACAGAGCAGCGTGGACTATAGAGGAT
>JACXGJ010017715.1:0-10894 GCA_016801105.1 Esox niger
AAATGATGAAACCCACAGGCCTGAAATGATGAAACCCACAGGCCTTAAATGATGAAACCCACAGGCCTGAAATGATTAAACCCACAGGCCTGAAATGATGAAACCCACAGGCCTGAAATGATGAAACCCACACCCACAGGCCTGAAATGATGTGCAGCTCACAAGGAACCAGACACCAAAATCTAGTCCTATTGATTAGATTTAACAGCATTTGAAATGTGAATCCATTTTCCATTGTACTGAGAGGGATTTCAACCCATATACCAAGATCCCAGCTGATCGAAACGTTGTCTGCATATTTTTAATGAAGACACCTGGTGGATCATAATGAGGCTGGGGGCTCTGTTTTTCTTTTGATACCATCCCTGCAAGTAAAATCAAGGGCCACGGGAGCAGCTTTTGTTAACTGGTCCGGTACTTAATATGCAAATCAGAACCGTATCTGAAAGTGGCTCGGCCAAGTGCTGGACAGCCGTCTACTTTGCTAATGGAGTCTTAACCTAATGAAGCTGATTGAAGAGAGGGAAGCTACTGCTTTTCCGTTTGCCAAAGGATTTAGATTTTTCATTTCATTTTTAGGGCGTCGCAGCTAGGTGTTCTTCTGAAACAATCCTCCTGCTTCTGGCCTCTGTTCCAGGGTGTGTTCCAAGGTGTGTGTTCCAAGGTGTGTTCCAAGGTGTGTGTTCCAGGGTGTGTTCCAAGGTGTGTGTTCCGGAGTGTGTGTTCCGGGGCGTGTTCCGGGGTGTGTTTTCCAGGGCGTGTTCCAGGGCGTGTTCCGGGGTGTGTTTTCCAGGGCGTGTCCCGGGGTGTGTTTTCCAGGGCGTGTGTTCCGGAGTGTGTTTTCCAGGGCGTGTTCCGGGGCGTGTTCCGGGGTGTGTTTTCCAGGGCGTGTGTTCCGGGGTGTGTTTTCCAAGGTGTGTGTTCCGGGGTGTGTGTTCCGGAGTGTGTGTTCCGGGGTGTGTTCAAAGGTGTGTGTTCCAAAAAAGAACACCTCCTCGTGTCACACCTGAACAGCCTTTAATACATTAACTGCTTTGGTGTCGGGGAGTCTCACCTCTGGTCTCAGGTCTGTCTGAAACCCCAGCACATCTCTGTCAGCAGTCATAAAGAATCCTCTTGTCTATGTTGTGATTTATAGATTCAAATAAGGTAGGTATCTTAGGGATTTATTGGTACATTTAATTTACCTCGCAGACAATGTCCTGGTTTGAATCACACTACTGTAAACCTTAGCAGGCTTCCTGAAAAGCTAATGGAGGTCATAAGTGAGCGTGCCGTCAGATGAAATTGGGAAATAAAGCAACACAATCAAAGCATGGTGACAACTCAGTCTTCCTGACTGTTTTCCAGCTGGCACCATTAGATGGTGTGAAAGGAGCTGGTCCCAGACCGATCATCTCCTGCCATTTGATCAAAGTCCCTGGAGAACCGGTTCGGCAAAACAGCTGCTCCTTTACTCTACACCATGAAACCTCCAGAGAGCTGCTGAGATGCTGGTTCAGACCGAATCACACTGAAATCTGGTCCTGTGAGATGTTTCTGCTACAGTGTGAACCATGTACTCCCAATATGTCCTCCAACATGTGGTGGGCTGCACTGGATGGAGCTTTGCATTCCCAAATGCTGTGAAAGAGGACTCACAAGTATGGGCTACTTTGGAGCAGGGTGGCTAAATAAAACATCTACAAACAGCCCTTTAAAGAGACACCTGCTTTGCATCAGTGAAACAAGGATATTAATGCTAGCAGAGAAAGCTAGCAGGATAAAAATGTTGCAGTTTTAATTAGCTATCTAGGTAGTCTGCTGTCTATTGTAATTTTACAGGCTAGAGCCCTACCTTTTGTAGAAATCGTAGCCGATCTCATCGGCCCACTCAACGCACAAACACAAAGTCCAGATCAAGGTTCTGCACTAGATTCTTGGCCTTTTTATGGGCCCACTGAATGAAGTCATTTTGTGACTTTTGCTGTTCTCTGCAGGTTTCACTTTCATTACGCTTTGGGAAATTGTTTTCGCTTGGGGACCTCTTGCGCCCTACCGCAGGCCAGGCTCAAATGCTCTGCTCAAATACACCAGGCTGATTCCGATCCAGGACAGGACCCAATAACCGTCAATCACACCCCAACCAGGTGTAAACTAAATAAAAACCATTCTCCTTTCTTCGTACTCTTCCAAGGACCTCCCAATGACAGTATGTCACGGTGTCCGCGGGGGGCGATGGGCCAAAAGGGGGTCCCCAATATCCAGGCGGTTTGAAAAGGACCTCAGCACCTAATCACCACCAACCACAGTTCCAGTCAGTCTAAATGAGGGTCAGTTGGACAGCAGCTTGTTTTGGGGGGGGGTGCAATGCTCTCTGTTCCAATCAGATGTCACTCTTATTATGCACACTTATTATTATTGCAAGGTGTTACTTAACATTAAGGAGATTTATATATATTATTCCCCTTTTTACAAAAAATCATTACCTTGGGATGGGAAGAAGGAAATTGACTGAAGGGAACTGATTGTGGACTACAAATGTATCGTGGATTCTTCTTTCAACAACTTTCTGCTCTTCCAGTGATGCATGTATGGTGTGTCATAAGCTGGACAATAACCCAACATTCACGGTTGTGCAAAGGATTTATCCGCCAATAATCGAGCACGGTCGATTTCCTTAAGAAACATGAGTCTTCCGAAGCGGGGCTGGGCACTTCCTGCCTCGGCAAGAACACGGAACGGCTTCCGTCAGACAAGAAGGAGACTCAGATCCAATTCCGACTCTCATGTTTCATTTCAATTGAACTACGGTATGACATCCGTTTGAAAACGCGTCGTCCCCGTACGCACCTTGTTCTCATCACTGGTTCTGGAGCCTCCGGTCGCCCCACAGCACAGACAATGGTGTCGATGGTGACTGTAGAGCAACGAAGAATGGCTGAGGCGTTTGATATCTGTGATATTGCAATTACTGGAAGAGAACAGTATCACAGACATCAAACGCCTCAGCAATAATCAGATGGTCTCTGTTGCGCTTGATAGAAAAAACCCTCCTCGTCGGTTCCTCTCTGTGCCTCCCTTTCTGTGCGTGTGCGTCTCAGTTAATAAGTGCGCGTTTCTCGCAGGCAGGGTTTTTGGTTTTGGTCCCAAGTGCTCCCGAGAAGAGCTTCTACAAAATGTATAAAAGAGAATAATAATTATAATAAATATTTGAATAGACGTATTACATTTTGAGGAGGCTTGAATACGTATAGCGGATCATTTAGGTATGCCTGTTATGACAAACAACAGACTGTTTTATTTTAGTTTTTGACTCAGTGGGCACCTATCTCAGCACCGTGACTGAGTAAGAAATTGTCAATGTACAGACAACGCGGTCATGAATACTGGCCAACACGGGCAAATCTGGTTACCCAGAAAAGACAGACAGTACACACTTCGCTCCCAGAGGTATCAACATAAAGCAAAATATCCTATGAAACTGTGACAAATACCAAAGACAGGGATTCTTCGCCAAAATTAAACGAATCGACAATGAATTAAAATAATGAAAGGGAAATAAATAAATCTAAGATGTATTCGAATGAAAAATAAATGGATATATTTGTCCGCCGGGTATCTGTCCAGATGCCACAATCTGAGGGATAGCCAAAGATACAATTAGCCTAGCTTTTTTCTCACGTCATACCTTGAGGCTTTTCGGTGATTTCAACACTAGCATCAGTCCATTAAAAATGATATATTGTTCAACAAACTAATGTTTCCATATAGCTTACTGTTGCTGTTTGCAATTGTTATTAGTGGAAATTATTTTATATATATTAATAGTGCAGGTCTGACATTGCCTAGTATTTAAACTTCGATAATGTAAGTGGCTAATTAACTTCCAAGTATATAGAATAAAGAGAGATACGTGGGGTGAAGGGTTGAGCGAAATTGTTTTATTTTATTTGCTTTGCCTTTGTACATCTTTCCCGTCTGAATTGAATCCACAGAGGTGCGGAGAGATGAACGACAGATTTGAGAAAGAACAGAGAAACATAGTGATGGCAAAACAAAGATAAAGAAGCAGCGAGCGGGAGAGAGCGCCAGAAATAAACGTCCTGTCGTGTTCTGGAAAGTAATTCAGTTTATTAAAAAGTTTGTAGAAATTATCAACGTTAATTCGTGAATATTTTTGAGGGCAACGTTTTTAAAATAGGTTTTTAACCATTTGAATAGCTTATGAAATGAACTTAATGTATTAATAAAGTCAATGTATTTCAACGTCACCTGCTTGAGGAATTGCTTATAGTCTTGAAATAATGTCATAATTTTGACGTTCTGACTGAATTCTGCACTCACATGTCTTAATGCGTCGTCTTAATATTGAACCGATCACGTTTATTGACAACGATGGCTGTTAAACTTGTTTTACTGATAGCCTAGCATGCTTGTCCAATAATATAAGCATAATCAGATGAGTTTCCGTTATCTCAATGCTATAGCGTTTATTAATTATTTTCTTCAAAAAAACAACAAACATATTTTTAGCCTTGGAAGGTTTTTCACATATCCCCGGCGGCACGAATCAACGGAAGGAGGAGTAAATAGAAAGCACGCAGCTGCTCCTAAATATTTCATGGGGAAACCCTACGAGTGCGCGTTGGCGCAGTGACATGGCTGGAGAGCGTAGAGACTGTCCGCATTCACTACCAGTTGAGGTGCAAGCTATGTTCTGCGCGCTGCGTGATTCCCGAGGTAGACAAACAATTATCTACTGTAGGAACACCAAGGAGCGGAACACACCGAGGGATTTGTTAAATTATAATTTTTTGACGGAATCTTGAATGGGACGATTGGGTAAATAAAACTGCACCGGGAAGCAACTTTTCGTCTACTGGGCATTGCGGCATTTTGCTGAAGTGGAAATATTTTATAAACCACTCCAGTTGATCAACGGTAAGTAGCCTATTTAAGAAAACAGTGTAGATATATAGCATGCTTTCGTTTAAATCCATACTGAAATGTATTCCACCCAAATGTAATGCGTTTAAGAAACAAAAGCATTATAATTGTCCACATGTGAACATGTTTTACGTTATCTCCCAAATATTTAAATGACTTAGGAATGTATTCACGTTTGACAGTTTAATTGTTTTTATTCGTGTTTTACATATCTGTTGAACACTGTTTCATCCAGGCGTTTTTGTAGTAACTTCAGCTAACACTGTAGCCTGTATCTTACCTAGCTCCTAGCCGCTGACAGAGGGGGCAGCTGGGTTGTCATGGGGAACCGTGGCGCATGCAGAGCCAGCAGCAAAATGTATAAAAACCGAGCCAACTGCCTAAAGAACCTCCCTGATAGAAATGTGGCGTGACACGCGTTCAAGTGGGCCAACAATCTACCCAGAGGTCTATTTTGGCACCCCTACTAGTGTTTCGATGAGGCCCCTTCGACCAGGCACATTTTCTAAATCATTTATATGCCTAAATGAAGTGATGCTGAAAGCCTTTCCCTGTCTTTCATTTGATATAACAATTATGTTTCCCTGTACTTTGCTGCAGAAGCCAGGTTATAAACCGAGGTGCCAACTGCCTGTTCTTGTCTCTCTCACACTGTCTCTCTCTCTCCTTCATTCTCTCTCTGTCCCTATCTCCCTTTGTGTTTCTGTCTTCAGACTGTGACAGCATTCCTGAACCCTGGAGGTGTGAGGAGGGACTGAGTAAAAAGGAACAAACGGGGGGAAAAGAAAAATAGAGAAAAGTCCCTGGAGGTCAGGAAAGAGAAGAAAAGAGAGAGGATAACAAAAGGGGTCTGACACTAATCCAGTAGGGCAAAAGAACAAGAGCAAAAAACAAGGTGAGAAAGAGAGAAGAACAAGGGATCAACTCTGATGTACAGCCCCCACCTGCTCTGAAGGTTATTAACAAGACATTTGGATCTGACCTCAGATCTGTGACTATCGCACGCTGCTGAAGAATAGTAATGTTCCGACTAAACAGGGGCTGCAATGGGATCAGTCTGACTGTTAAACCTGGAGGGCAGCATGAACCTGACCGAGACCAGGCCGTCATTGTCTGGTCACCACGGTCGCGTGTATGTGCTGGGGTGCCTCACTTGCACAAATTAGATTTGAGCACCTACAGCCTCTAACCCTGTCCCTGGCACACCGACTGTTAGCCCAGGCCATGACCTCGAGCTGTGACCTTTTTAAGGATGTATCCCAAAACGAAAACAAACAATTTGTGTGACCTGCTCCGAGGCTGTGGTGCCGAGCACAGTTCTGCTTTTACTTGTAGGTCATTCGTCCGACCTTTGACTGGGTCAGTTCTGGACAAATGTGCTTTGCCTCATGGCCATTCTGACATGTGTCCTCCACACAAATACGATTACCTTATGGATGCTGCTGGAAACATTTCTGTCACGTTTCAGTAGTTTGGGCTGGGGTGACTTGCAGTCATAGCTGGTGGGACTGACACAAATCTCCAACTTAGGAGGTACAAACGCTTTCTCCATAAAGCACCTGTCTACAAAGTCAGTGCCAGGAGAGACATGGATTTTACTGATTGTTGTTTTGGTCCTTTGCTTACCTCCCCTGACCTAAGCCTTAAACCAACACTAGCCGAAAAAACTAACCTTTCACACTTGTAACTATATCCCAAATAACTAACCTTTCACACTTGTAACTATATCCCAAATAACTAACCCTTCACACCTGTACCTATATCCCAAATAACTAACCTTTCACACCTGTCCCTATATCCCAAATAACTAACCTTTCACACCTGTCCCTATATCCCAAATAACTAACCTTTCACACCTGTCCCTATATCCCAAATAACTAACCTTTCACACCTGTCCCTATATCCCAAATAACTAACCTTTCACACCTGTCCCTATATCCCAAATAACTAACCTTTCACACCTGTCCCTATATCCCAAAAAACTAACCTTTCACACCTGTCCCTATATCCCAAATAACTAACCTTTCACACCTGTCCCTATATCCCAAATGACTAACCTTTCACACATGTACCTATATCCCAAATAACTAACCTTTCACATCTGTCCCTATATCCCAAATGACTAACCTTTCACACATGTACCTATATCCCAAATAACTAACCTTTCACACCTATATCCTTATCAAAAATTTCTAACAAATGGCTCAAGGAGTTTGCTGGTGTCCTGAATCACGCTCATGAATTCTGGTGAAACAGTCAGTTGCCAACCTTTACCAATGTGATGTTCTGAGTAATATAATTAAGGGCTGTACTGAGATCAGTGTGACTGTGAAGACCCCAGGCCACAGGGAAGTAGACAGCACCATGAATCCAACCCAGGACCAGTTGTCATCCCAGCTCAGCTTTACTCCCCTGCTACACGTAGAGAACGCCACGCAATCCAGACACAACGAAAGTTCCATCTACGACTCCTTCCTCCACCCAGACTCACTCCTCCTTCCGTCTTCTCGACTCCCTCCCTCCTCCGCTCTCCCTCCCTCTTCCCTCCTTCCTGTGGACGACTCGGAGCTGGCTGGCCTGTTATGGCGCGTTGAGGAACCCAGCACGGTGGCCCTGACCGTCATGTACTGCCTGTCCTTCCTGGTGGGCTTCGTTGGCAACGTGATGTCCATCAAGGTGCTCACCAACCGGCGCAGCGAGCGCCTGGCCACGGTGAGCGCCACGCGTTGCCTCCTGGTCAACCTGGCGGTGTGTGACCTGGCCGTGGTGTGTGTGTGCATGCCCGTAACGCTGGGCAACCAGATCTACGCCGTGTGGATCTACGGCGACTTCCTGTGCCGCGCCGTGCCGTTCACGCAGGCCATCTCCGTGTCGGCTAGCGTGCTGACGCTGACAGTCATCAGCGTCAACCGCTACTACAGCGTGCGCTGCCCGCTCCGCGCCCGCTCGCTCTTCACCCGCCGTCGCATCCTCGCCACGGTCGCCATGGTGTGGGCGGTGTCGCTGGCGATCTGCGCGCCCCTGGTGTTCATGAACCGGCGCGACGAGATATTCCTGGGGGCGTCGTTTGTCATCCCCGTGTGCCAGGAGGTGTGGCCGGGGCCACGTCTGAAGCAGGGCTACACCGTCCTGCTCTTCGTGGCGCTCTACTGCATCCCGGTGACCTTTAACCTCACCATCGGCTTCCTGACGGGCCGCCGCCTGTGGGGAGACGGAAACCGGGGGTTCCTGGAGCTCGACCCCCGCAGCCGAGCGCTGCATTCCTCGCGCCTGAAGACCAGGAAGAAGATCGCCAGGATGGTGGTGGCCCTGGTGCTGTTGTTTGCCGTTTCCTGGCTGCCGCTGTACCTGGCGGAGTTCTGGATCGACCGCGTGCACCACCCGCCACCCTGGCTCATGCAGACCCGACCCTTTGCACAGTGGCTGGGCCTCACCAACTCCAGCCTGAACCCCATCTGCTACTGCTTCATAGGTACGGCTTTGCTTCTTGTCCGCTGTGAACTCCTGGTTCTGTGATGTCGCGAGTGGCGCCGTGTCCGCGTCATAGCGTATTCGTAGGTGTGAATTGCAGCAGTTCTAAACATCGTGGGCGGTCACTTCCTGTATCTGTTGAAATGGCCCTGGGTGGCGCTGGTGCTTCCAATGTGGAGGAGTGAGATTCCAGTTAATATCTGGGGTGTGGAAACCTGTGTGAAATGTGTCCAACAGGTGGCTTTTCAGGCCCATATCTGTCTGATCCACCATCGCTAAAACCCTGATTTACATAGTTTTCCCCAGAACTCATTTGACACCAGCGCCACCTTTACAGTGACGGAGAACAGTCCTTTCACCCTGAAGTACTGGTACACCATAACGCAACCAGATATACGCCGCCTGGATCTACGGCAACTTCCTATGACAGGAGATTTCTGTCCTGGTCGCCGTGGCGCTCCGTACATAAAACTCCTGGTCACCTGGCAAACATGTTTTGAACAAATTGGTCTCATGTCAGGGGAGAGTTTATGTTTCTCTTCATCGATCCATCCCCTAATGTTCTGTTCGTCCTGTACCGACCACCATCCCCTCCTCCTCCTCTTCCTCCTCCTCCTTCTGTCCCTCCTCCTCAGGTGATCTCCACCGCGGGGCCAAGGTGTTTCGGACCCACTACCACCGCCGGCTCGCCGCCCTCTTCAACTCCTCCTTCACTGAAGCCGGCACTGCCACGACAACCGTCACCGAGGAGTGCGTAACCGGGGTAACCACGGCTGTGTCCACGGCAACCATCCCCAAGCTATTAAACTTCTCCAGGGGCCGGGGGACAGGCACCATGACTACAGATGGGTCAGACAACAGCCTGTCTGACTGGTTAAAATCCACCCCAAGTGTGTGTGAGAGCTCCCCGCTGCCCTGTCTTCCCAACACACCCCATACGCACGCCCTACAGGTCGTCTGCGAGTGTAGAATGGACACCTCCCCATTGAATAGTGACGCCGAAGCTGTGCAGAAGACCCTCCCTTTAAGAAGAGACTGTGAGGAGCGAGGGAATTCCTTCCTTCTAAGGCCGTTGATGTCTGTGGACAGAAGAGACACTTTGCCTTTGATACCAGCCTATCGGGACAGACTGGACACCCAGGAACGTCAGATCCCTTTAAGGCGCGTCTCAGACACATTCCCGTTAAGGAATTACTCTGGGGTTAGCAAAATGGACACCTCCCCTTTAAGACCAGACTGTGGGTATGAGAAATCAGGAAGAGGAAGACCAGACCCTGCGGACATTATATTGGACCATATAACAAGTCTTTAAGTGCTTTGGATTATCCATGAGAGGCAGAGACATCTCAGAGTGAAGACCAATTAATCATCCCTGGGCAGATCATCTCTGAACTATCTGAGACACCAACACACGTCTAACTAAGCTAAAAAGTATATTATAAATGGGGACAACAAAATGTATTCCCTCAAAATTCCTAGTTTTTCTAACCCTAACCTCAACCATGAAAGCCTAAAATGAACCCTAAATCCAAACCTAACCTCTATTCTATCCCTAAACTGAATTGTAACTTTTACCCTAAAGGGTAAAAGAGGAAAAATGACCCCATTAATCTGAATATCCAGGTTTAACCAGTTTTCTGGACATTTTTGTCCATTTGTATAGTAAAAGCTGTTTACATGCATTTTGAATTGTTACCTTTTTGCTGTGTCATAAACCCTTGACGTCCATTCAGATAAATGACTTGATTGATTGAGTTCGGTTTGGAACTTTCCACGCCTAGTTGTCTAGGTAACATGGAATAGGGTGTTGTCTAGGTAACATGGAATAGGGTGTAATTTAGGAAGCAGACCCAGACTACCAGCGCCGCCTCTAGATCCGCCTCTACCTCTGACTCTACATCCGCCTCTACATCCGACTCGACATCTACCTCCACCTCTACATCTACCTCTACATCCGGCTCTACATCTGCCTTTACATCTACCTCCACCTCTACATCCGCCTCTACATCTACCACAACCTCCACCTCTACATCTACCTCCACCTCTATATCTACATCCGCCTCTACATCTACCACCACCTCCACCTCTATATCTACATCTACCTCCACCTCCACCTCTATATCTACATACACCTCTACATCTACCACCACCTCCACCTCTATATCTACATCTACCTCCACCTCCACCTCTAAATCTACATACACCTCTACATCTACCACCACCTCCACCTCTATATCTACATCTACATCCACCTCTACATCTAGCTCTACATCTGACTCTACATCTGCCTCTACCTCCAACTCTACATCTACATCTGCCTCTACATCTACCTCCACCTCTACATTTCCCTCTACATCTAACTCCACCTCTACATTTCCCTCTTCATCTACATCCATCTCTAGCTCTACATCCGCCTCTACATCCTACTCTACATCCGCCTCTACATCTACCTCCACCTCTACATCTACCTCCACCTCTACATCTACCTCTACCT
>JACXGJ010017716.1:0-10893 GCA_016801105.1 Esox niger
TTTCAGGCCTAAATGGGATGGGGTATTTTAGTCCTAAATGGGATGGGGGGCATTTCAGGACTAGATGGGATGGGGCGCATTTCAGGCCTAGATGGGATGGGGGGCATTTCAGGCCTAAATGGGATGGGGTATTTTAGTCCTAAATGGGATGGGGGGCATTTCAGGCCTAAATGGGATGGGGGCCATTTCAGGTCTTACCCCATTTCATTGACTGGTTCCATTTACAATTGGATTGTTTTACCCCAACAAACTGAGAGGCAGTGAAAAGTTTGATTTCACACATGAACTACAGTTTACCAACCAACTTTACAAACCAGCAAATAACTGTGTATGTGTTTTTCATATTCCCCTTGTCTATGGAAAATCCCATTGCGTTTATTATTAAGGGATGATGAAAGATGTTGTATTCAGGTTTACTTAAATTATTCTTTCCAGTTCACACAGACCTCTGCTGAACTAACTAGGCCAAATGTTTCTGATATTTGTGGATTGCCTAGATGACATTAGCTGTTGAACATGATTGAAATGCTTGTCTAAAACCCATCTGATATGTTATAAAAATGCCATGATCAAAGACTGATATATTTGTCTGGGATTTCATTAGGTTCTATCCACATGTATTTCTGCATCCTGACCGATACATCAAGCCTTAATAAGGTGCTCTTGGACCATCAGATATTAAACTGCTGTTGTTTTATTCTAGTCCAGGCTGTAGTTAAAACCCCAGAGCGGGGAGCTACCATTCACCATTTGAAATCTCTTAGGCATATTTTACGTAATATTATTTTAATCGCTATTGCATGTGTATTCACAAAGCAATTAACTTGACTTGTTTCATGCTACCTGGGTAACCATTTTCCCTGCCATTTTTTTTATTCTGAATTTAATCAAATGTTTCTGTCTTCATGTTCACAGAGAAGAAGACATTTGCTGAGATTGTGGAGCCTTTCACCCCAATTCGCTGAGTGTGGGAGGTTGGCTGGCAGAAGGAGAGAACATGTTTAACAGAATGCCACCTGTTAACGTAGGGGCCTGTGTTGGTGTAAAGTTAGCACCCTATACCAGTTCTCAAATCCTGGTCTTGTATATAATTAAAAAAATTCTAATGAAAACGTGCTTATGGCTATGTACTATTCCTTTCTAATTTAGGTGGTGTCATTATGTTAGGTCATATTTTCTTTTTCATTATTGCCTAGATTACATATTTTCTAGGAACTGAACAACCACACACCTAAATGGGCTGGGACCATTCTGAAGTTGTCCAGTCGTAAAGGATTTAAGTTGCAAAATGGTTTCATACAGTTTTGAGCATTGTGCCTCTGCAGTAAGAACCACCACATTGCTGTTCGTGAAAGTGTATCTCATTTACTCAGTATGACAGATGTTCTGAAGGATACAATTATGAACTGTTCCCAATTGACTTTTATTTAAATTTATGTTATACTATTATAAGCAATCTATATGAAATGAACATTACTGCCAATATGTAATCAAGTTGCTGCTGAATATGCTCTTATCGCTGAATGCTTGGTCATTTCTGTGATGTTATTTTCTAACCAAAGGAAGGAAATATTACACATTCAGCAGTCAAAACAGAAGCACCTTTTTATTTAGGTTTCCCACAGGCCATTAACAGTGTATGTAAACAGCCTAAACTTTTATCTTCTGTTCAAAAGCCAAAAGTTAACCTTGTTTTGTTGAAGGATGTTGTCATGCGCTAATTCATTATTCCAATGATGTCCATGTACTTGGTCGTTAGACACTGGGACTTTTGTGTGAGGTTTGCCATGATTGAAAACAGGCCGCGGAGGTGGAAGTGGAAAAGAGCCTCAGGTTCAGCCTCCATCAGGGACTCCAGTGTCTTGTTCAGGGCCAGGTGGGTCTGGATCTTTGTGCTGCAGTCATCTGGTGGCATCATTCCACTTTCCACCGTGTTTCTGATGGATTTCAGCATCAAGTAGAAGTTGTAGAGGTCTTTGCTGGGGCTTTCCGCTGCAGAGATGCAGTCCTGGAAACAGTCTTCCTCAGAGTGAGACTCCACATCCCTCAACATGCTGGGGAGGAGCACTGTCTGTTCCATGTCGCGGACCACAGCCATGTAGCGCCTCAGGGCCTGGAGAAGGCAGCCCCTGGGGAGCCTGTTCTCGGCTGTCTGCATGGCAGGGGTCCACGGAGGAGTATCGTTGAAGCTGCTGACAGCTGGTTCCTCGGCTGGGAGTGTGAATGCATTGCAAACATGTCTGAGAGCTGTGGGACTTTATAGGCTGTATGCTAAGCCTGCCGAGATGGGCAAATAAATGACACTGTGGTGGGAGGGGCTGGCCTGATCTGATGGTCTTACACAACGGGATGAGGTGAGTGGTAGAGGATCGTTCAGTTTTGAGGCCAATTGGTCATAGTTTGATTTTCACAAGCTTCTTTTCTCTGGCAGTATTTTACGGACAGTGGAGGCTGCCACAACTGTGATGAAATATTTTTTTCCCGAGCAGCACTAGCTTTCTCAAGAGTGGGGAGTGGGTTAGCATAACAGTTTGTTAAGTTGGAAGTGAACTCGGGTGTCTGACACCAGCCTTGCATTCTATCGGCTAATTATAACGACTTCACCAGATAGGGGAGACATTTCTGTTGATTGCATTGTTTAATTTACATACTGAAAAAAGTGGTTGCAATTTTGCATTTGACTACGGTTGTTTATCGTGCAAGCTCCCAGAATGAGATCAAATACAAGTTTTGATTTTAATACGTGATCAGATTTGCTTTATGTAATACATTTATCTCCAAGGCCGTCAGTGTTTGAGAAGTCAGGTTACTGGAGTACATAGGTGTGTGTACTTAGTTATCAACGGTCCTGTCTCAGCGCAACCTTCTAAACGGAGAAAAGTAAACATTGGTACATTAGGACATGATGTGCGGCAAAAATGTATTCTAATGTAAATATTAATATTAAGTATGGTTGGACAATATTCATTTTAACAGGTATCTGGCTATTCCATACCAATGCTATTCCTAACAGCATGTCTGAAATTAAGATTACGAAGAACGTCTGCGTTTGTCTAGTCGTAGATGTTGCTATGAAACTTGTCGCAATTTAAGTGTTCTGACGTTGGGGCTGGGTTCACCAGCTGTTCTAGCTTCCTGAACTCTTTTCCGCGTAATTTTCATACTGAAAGATTATTTTTTCCCCCCAGCCTAAGGGCAGTGAGAAAAACTGCTTCTCCGATGTTAACTATTTGGATAATGTCTTTTTTTCAATGTATGATGTAAAACTGACAGGATAACAAATGTCATTGGTTTTCTATTGAGAATTCATGCATCGTTCCAAAGTTCAACGGTTTATATGTCATTGGCAATACGTTATGGCAATGGAAAGCTTGGTCTACACCCGACAGTGCAGTGAAAAGTTAAAGTAATTATAATGTAAAAATAAGAAGATAACACAATCAATCAATAATAACACTATATAAAACTCGCATCAATAATAATATCTATACAATTGTACAACCGTATTGCAATGTAAAAGTGACAGATGTGCATGATATGATTGGCAGATGAGCATGATATAAAGTGACAGGTGTGCATGGGACTATGGATGGAAGGGAAATGGGGTTTCTGAATTGAGCAGCCTTACAGCCTGAGGAAAGAAACTGTCCCGCAGCCTGTTAGTTTTGGGCAGATTGGTAAACAGTCCATGACATGGTTGGCTGGGATCTGTAATGATTCGTTTGTTCCTCCTACACCTCTCTGCGTAAAAATCCTACAGGGATGGCAGGTCAGACCGTGTGATGCGCTCTGCTGTTTTAATTACCCTCTGAAGTGCTTTACGCTCGAGGGCGGTGCAGCTGCCATACCAGGCGGTGACACAGCCGGACAGGATAATCTCAATAGTACATTTGTAGAAGTTGGTGAGAATCCTGGAATCCATGCCAAATCTCCTTAATCGGGAAGAAGAGCCGTCTCCTGGCCTCCAAGATGTTAGAGTGATGAGACCAGGTCAAGTCATCTTTGATGTTGACACCAAGGAACCAGATGCTGTGAACTCTCTACTGCAGACCCATTGATGTGTGTGGGGGCGTGGTCTCCCCGCCGCTGCTTCCTGTTATCAATAACCATCTCCTTCGTTTCGCTCTTATTGAGCTGGAGGTTGTTTTCCTGACACCATGAAGTCAGTGACCTTAACCTCGTCTCTATAGGCTGACTCGTCGATGACAGAGATCAGGCATATGATGGTGGTGTCATCAGCAAACTTAACGATGGTTATGATCTGTTAATTTGTAATGATGCAAAGTACAGTCTGTTGTTAAATTATAAACATGTGTAAAACCAGAGTTGAATTATTCTAACAGGGATGCAGACCGTTGGGAATCAAATGGTAGGGTGATCCTAAGATTTGCCATACGATTCATTCCAGAGAGAAACGAATGGGATCCTTTTGCATGTAGAAGTGTCTCAGGATACGTTTTAGTTTACGAAATATAAAACATTTTAGAGATCCAAAGATTGTAAATGTCGCCTCGAGTTACGGCTATGGGCATATATGAACAGAAACGTATCTAACCCCGAACCTGCAAACCGATTAAGTTTCATACACTCTCAGGATGGAATCGAGGAGTTGGTTCATTTCACATAGGCCTGTACAGTATACGGGTTCGGAAATTGATCGAAATAATAGGCGGCATCCAGATCAAAAAAAGAATAAGATGTAAATAGATTAGTAGTGCCGTGCAGTTCGCAAACGATGCGTTGTTATTGAACGACTCTTTTCACTCACTCGAGTGTAACGAGTCACTGGACTGTATTGTTCAATCGAACGTTTGGCCGCGGATTACCAGCATATCCTGTTTTGCCTAATTGCGATGTTTTTAATGACAGTGTGCTGGCGAAAATGGGCTTGAGTGGGTCGATTTACACAGGTTTGTACAGAAAAAAAGCATTCTGTCAGTTGCTCCCAATAAGATCTGTCTGCCGGCAGAGAAGATTCGCCCAGGGAAGGCCTGCCCACAATGAACACCCTCCCCCTTTTGCCCTGCCTATAGACAACACATCCCGTCTTCCAAATCGGTCCTCACGGTGTCTCAGCGCTTATTGTTATTTTTGATTACTTCGTTCTACGGATCGCATTTACAGGTGAAATTACCAAGTCATAGAATTGTATTCATTCTGTAGTGTGGTTATACAGGGTTGATCATCAGCGCCCGCTGGCGCACGTAATGCATCTTAAGTGCACTTTCAACAAGTGTGCACTTCGCGGAAGACGGGCAGATGTAATAGAGGGGCTGGCGTGGTAGTGTTTAGTACACTTGACACTAGTAGTAGAAAAAGCAGTAAGCAAAAGTACTTTTTATCATCAATTATAAAAGTGTCACATTTAATTTCCATGTGAAGTTTTATCCCAATATCTGTCTGTACTGTAGGTCTTAGTAACTCAGTCTGTCCTGTGCTGTAGTTTGGTTTTAACTTACTACCGCTGCTGCTGTAGGGTTAATTATATCTTAACACTTTAGTATCCTATAAATTGCCCCTGGCCTCAATGCATCAAGCAGATTATTCCATCTTTGCTATTGTCAAGACGAGGCCTTTCAAGACAACAGAAAAACCTCAACTTGTAAGAGTGGCTTGTCTTTTTAGTCTCTCCAGTGGCTAGAAGTTTATATGTAGAGAGTGTACAAAAAATATGTGACACATTCAAGTAACACCTGAAATTTTATAACATTTAAACAGGTTGTATTGATTAAACTGTTAAGGCAATCCAAATGCATGTTTAAAATGCATACACAAGCTTTACAATTTACTTTACGGTTCATAGTACATTGGTAGAGCAACCATACAGTCGTGTTAACAGTCTGACATTCAATCAGAACAGACAGTGCAGTTTTGTCATACTGCAGTCGCACGGACACATTCATAAAGAGAGAAATCAGTCCATAACCAAAGACTGTCAGACACTTTTAGACCCCCAAAAGTGCTCCGAAGTGGAGATGTTTCCATGTCTCATGGATCACAGCATATATGTCACTTTGATGAACTACAGAACAACTTCGGTCAGTTGGGATGAAAATTAAATGATGTCTATAAACGGTTTGTGACCTTTGGATAAATACATTACCATTCAAAAGTTAGGGCGCACATACCATTCACTTGAGTGTGAGTAAGTGTGTCCAAAATTCACATGGTTAAGTGTTATTCAAATGGGCGTCTAACATTTTGACTGCTACTTTACAATACCAGTTTCTTGAAATATTTTATCCTTCATTCTAATAATATAATTAGAATTCAAGACCCTAGCTACAGGAGAACCCTAAAGTGTAAACTGTGTCTGTTTGTTCTTGGTTCTTGCTCCTGGTGCTTTAATTGAGACCAAGCTCATTACGGCATTAAAGGCTCAAAGAGCTGCCAAAAGTTGTATAATTAGGCCAACCCCCTAGACGTGTTTCTGGCTCTGTGGTTTGGTCATGTATGTGTTACGTAATACGGGTGTCGTGATATACAGGTATTGATGATAAACCTGATATTTAAAAAAAATGATTATTGATATCATGTTAATAATACACACATGATAATATTCACTATGTGAAAGTGAAGTTGTATTTTTCCAAAACCTCCTCTCGTTATTCTGATAGCTTATTCATTTACCTATAGACAAATGATACATGTTCTTAAATTACAAGTCTGGACCTGGACAATGGTATTGAAATTATTGTCTCCACTTGTTGGTCCAATTAGAACCCCCAGGAGAGAATTCTGTAATAGTGAATAATTTCGATAATCACGTACAAAACAAATTTGAAAATGATTTCCCCAATGCGAACTCAATTCCAACGGCTTGTTTCATGAAGCCAGACCGCAGTGTTTAGACCCAGTCCATAACATGGAGAACAGCGCCCTCAGCACTACGCTCTCCCCGTCTGTCTCAGTCCTACCCACGGTCCTCACAGACGGGATGATCGGCTCAGTCCAGTCACTATCGCTTGCTGACAGAGTGGGTCCGGACCGACAGCTAGAGTAGGATGTGGTATGAAGACAGCGCCAGGATGAGGCCGACCGTGAAGAATGGATCTGTCCTAATATAGACAGTCTGCTTCCACAGTGGCCCCCTATTCCCTACACAACCCTCTAGTCAAAGTGTGTGCACTATGTAGGGAATAGGGGGTCATTTTGGAAGCCAGCATGATAGGAAAGATGTGTCACAGGACCTCCTGGTGTGGCTCTTCCAGACCTTTGGGACACGGATCCCTCTACTCACATACTGTACTCCCACCTTCTCATCAAGATGCTTGGGTTTGTTGGGGCTTTTTTGTATACTTCTATTTTATATATAATATAAAACATTCCACTGTCATTACTGTCCCTGTCAGACAGAAAAGAATACCATTGCATTTGTTCTCAACAACCTCGTCAGCCATCTGTTCCATATAGTCACGCAGTCAGCGAAACAAGAAGTGATGTCGTCACTGTGGTGGTGTGACGCGTTTCTTCTGTCCGTTGACGATAATCTCCAGAACATTGGTGAGGTCCATCATCTTTCCCAACATCTCCATGATTTCAGTGTGATCCTTCGCTCCCTCAATGAACTCCTCAAGAGTCAACTCACCTAGTGGGTTCAATACAACAACATAGAATCAAATCACCTAGTGGGTTCAATACAACAACATAGAGTCAACTCACCTAGTGGGTTCAATACAACAACATAGAATCAAATCACCTAGTGGGTTCAATACAACAACAGAGTCAACTCACCTAGTGGGTTCAATACAACAACATACTATTGCCAAGTTGCCATGCAACAAATATTATATCTAATGTATATTGGTGTTTAAAGGTACTGAGAAGCACTGGGAATTAGCAAATTAATTTGAAAAAATATACTTTCTGGGGCTTCAAAGTCAACAATATAACATTAAAATAAAAATATCTTGAGTTCAGACAAATTACATATTTTTCCACTTGGTGTTACTGTTAAACTCTCACAATACTATAATTTCCATCCTTAGCAGACACATTTCTAAACATTTGGCTTTCATACTTTAGACAACGACAGGTTAGACAACGACAGGTTAGACAACGACAGTGAAATGACGATTCATCCCTCTTATACAGCCTGTTTAATGGCGTGCTATGCTGGGTTACATCACAGACTGACCTCTCACCCCAAACAGTCTGGAAAAATCTTGCTTGAGAAATGTATCTTAGCTGGGAATCTCTTTTTTGTTTTTTTTCATCATTTGAATTCAAAACAATCAAATTTCTATGCCATTGTTCCCCAGAAATGATTTAATGATTTAATAAGAAAGGGCACTGGACCTTTAAATATTGATCATTCTTACCTTCATTATTGACATCAACCTTCTCGTAGATGAGAGTAACAATCTCCTCTGTCGGAGGGTCATAACATCTGGTTATGTCTTGGATAGCCTGGAAAAACAAATGACAGTACAAAGGAAAACTATCATATGTCACAGGGGAGCTCATACATTCGTCAAGCTTTTACCTGCACACATAGTTTCCCCCAATACGAAACACACCATGTTCTGTATCATGTACTATGTGAGACCATCACAGTGTTTTATTTCATTTTGCTTAAGATGGCTGAGTACCTCCCTCACTCCTGGGGTTATATTACAGCCTCCCCCTCGCCGTTTTCTTGTCTTTTCAAATGCGATAAATTAGACGAATGTGTTCCCAACATGTTCGATTGAACAAGACAAACGGTTCCATGCGATTCTCACGGCACGTTGAATATACACATACTTCGTCGTCCGTCATAAGAGCCATATTCCTCAGCAGAAGGATTCATTGACTATATTTTTACCTTTCATCGTTTAGATATTTTTCTTTGTATTGTGGGAAATACTTATTTTAAGCAACATGAAAAAAATTATATTGAGGCCCCTTAAACCTCCTTAAAGAATAATAGTATCATTCACGTTTAACAAGGAACTTTATAAGGCACTTTGGAAAAAACAAACACATTTTTGATTGGACTGGTTTTCAACCACATCAACTGCAGAAGAATAGAATACTGATATATAGATAAAATAAGTCACCTTGAATATTGTGCCCATTTCATCTTGGTCAATTTTCCCGTTTCCATCCTGATCAAAGAGTTTGAAGTACCACTTCAGTTTCTGGTTGATTTCCCCTTTCAGCAACAAACTGACAGCTGCAATGTATTCCACAAAGTCGATATATCCATCCTGGAAGAGAGATGACATTCTGATTAATGTCAATTACAAGCTATTATGACATCGCAATCCCATAGAGCTGTTAAGTCAGCCACGGAGTAAACAGCATTCAAACAACACAGAAGTGATTCTTTTTAGCAGAGATAGAAAATGAAAAACGGTCACCGTAAGTAGAACACAGTGGGTGTTCCATTGCTTTAGGGAAGTCTGCTGACCTGTGGGATAAGCTTAGAGAGGTCCAGGCCAAAATCACCCACAGGATGCCTCAGGTATGTTTCAACTCTTAACTATATGCCTGAGCGCTGTGAATGTCTGGACATATGCTGTATTAAAAACAATAATCTAATGATAATAGTGAATTCGTGAATGAGGCATCTGTCGCTGGTTTGGAAAACCAGCCAAGTGTCCACATTTATCACGGGACCGTATCGGTGAAGGAAAAGCGGAGGTGTTTCTTCTTACCCCATCCATATCGAAGGTGAAGAAGACCTGGTCCACGTAGCTGCTGGCCTCCTCCGTCATGCCCTGCATCTCCAGCATGGTCTTCAGCTCGAACAGGGTGATGAGACCAGACGGAGACTCTTTCATGAACTTGTTGTACCAGTGGTGCATGTCCTCCGCCAGGATGTCGTCCAGGTTGGACTCGTAGGCGCCCATGGTCTACAGACACCTCCTGCTTCTGCCTGCACTGTGGGGTTCAGGAGGGCAGTCCGGGCCTGGAGGCAGCAGATCAAGACGGAGGAAAAGCGACTGGTAGTGGAGATACAACCACGAAACTGACTTTTCCTTAGTTGACTCTGACCTGATCTGCTGGAATAAAGCCCCTGGGCTACTAAAGAGAGAGACATAAACCTATAAAGGGATAACTGGACATGTCAGAGAACACTGGGACATCATGGCACCCCAGCCTGATTGGCTCATTGGGACGACATTTCCCAATCGGCGAAGAGCAAGGGGGTGGGGAATGCTGTATCCATGACCACCGCGGTGTAGCTAAAGGTAGAACACCAGAGATCTGGGTTTCTGGGATTACACTCTGCAGAGGAATCGCTAATCCAACCAGACCAAATGTAGTCAAAGAGCCTTTAAGCTGTGGTGGCTGGTGATCATTTAGCCACCGTTGGACTCATACCTGCCATAAAGTCAGACAGTCAATCAATTGATCAAATTTATTTTATAAAGCCCTTTTTACATCAGCAGTTGTCAAAAAGTGCTTTTACAAAACACCCGGCCTTAAACCCTAAAGAACAAAAAGCAGTAGTATTGAACTTCAGTGGCTCGGAAAAACTCCCTAAGAAGGCTGAAATTTTGGAAGAAACCTAGAGTGGAACCAGGCTCCTAGAGGTGACCAGTCCTCTTCTGGCAGTGTTGGGTGAACATATTAAGAGTCCAAATTGTAATCATTAATAAATGCATGTGGCCTGAGTCCAGAGTCTATTTAAACCTAGTCCAGGTCAGAAGCATGACCAATCTTACTCCATTTGTCATTTCCAGGATTTCCAATGGGTGTGAGAAAGAGAATCTAGACTACACTGGTATAGTCTACCCTCACTGACTACGGTAGTGGGACAGAGAATCTAGACTACACTGGTATAGTCTACCCTCACTGACTACGGTAGTGGGACAGAGAATCTAGACTACACTGGTATAGTCTACCCTCACTGACTACGGTAGTGGGACAGAGAATCTAGACTACACTGGTATAGTCTACCCT
>JACXGJ010017717.1:0-10891 GCA_016801105.1 Esox niger
CATTCTCATGTCTATGAAACCACTAAATTACTGTGATACTTATCAATGGTCTATACAGTGAGTGCCAGGCCAATGGCTACTGAAATAATGTGAATAAACAGTGGATACATGCAATGCCTCACTACACCACTGTGTGACTAAATGTAAACCCCCTTGTTCCTTCAAATCTGAAACACTTGGAACAACCACAACAATAAGAAGATATGTTAGACTTTTCAAATATCATAAATACACTGCTCTTAAGGGAATTAAGGGAACACTCAAATTGGGTCTCAATTAACTAAATAAGTTATAGATAAAAGTAATTGTTACTGTACATTTTGTAAATCGTTGAGAACAAAATGACGTAACAACAGTCAATGGAAACCAACATTCCCAACTGATTTAGGGCTGGATTCAAACTGATAATCTAAGTAAACAATTGAAATCACAGCTATTCCAAATGGTGTGAATTTCATTACAGCAGCTCCTAGTGTGACTCAGTAGTGTGTACGGCCCCCTCATGCTTGTATGCACTCCTGATAATGTCTGGGCATTCTGTTGTTGAGAGAACACATGGTGTCCTCAGGAATCTCCACCCAGACATGGATCAGGGCATCAGTGGCAATTGGCGCAGTAAAGGCTTTTTCATTGCATTGGTGCTGTAAAGTCTTCTTTCTGGCAAATCGACCGTTTTGTTCAAGTATCATCATATTGTGCTCCTTAAAACAACCACACCGTCTTTTTCTAGAGCAGCATGCATTTCTTTAGAGCATACCTGTCGGTTTTTATTTCTATCCCGTACAATTCTTAAGGAAATTTGGGCTGAAATCTATTGTGGTCGACTTGACCCTAGCTTGGTATCAAGAGAGCCTGAATTTCCATCTCTTAATAAACGATTGAACTGTACAGATTGGTATTTGCAAGGCTTTGAATATAGTTTTATATCCTTTTCCATCTTTGTAAAGTTCCATTATCTTATTATGCAGGTCTTTAATGGTACTTTTCTGCTTCCCATAACTCATCCACGTGAGAGCTAACAAACTCATTGACTATTTGAACACAGACACTGATGTCCGCAGATGTGGGAAATTCACCTGTAACTGCCATTTTAACCTGTGTGTATCTCCTTGTTCGTCTGTAACAAGGCCAAACATTCAAGGTTATGTAAGCGTTTGATCAGGGCCATTTGTGTGATTTCTGTAATCATAAAGATTTAAAAAGGAGCCAAAGAACTATGTTATAATAAATGGCTTCATACAATCACTATCCTGAAATAAAATAAAAAATGTTTGCATGATCAGTCATATTTTCTAAATCAATGCCAACATTTCTAAATTTCTGCCAGGGTAAGCAAACTTAGAAGCCCTGTATGCCTCTTCAGACCATCACTGATCCACCACCAAACCGGTCATGCTGGATGATGTTGCAGGCAGAATAACGTTCACCACGGCAACGCCAGACCCCTTTACATCTGTCACATGTGCTCAGTGTGAACCTGCTCTCATCTGTAAAGAGAACGGGTCACCAATGGTGGACCTGCCAATGCTTGTGTTTTCTGGCGAATGCCAATCGAGGATGTCTGGCCCTCATGCCATTCTCATGGAGTCTTTTTCTGACAGTTTGGTCAGAAACCTGCACACCAGTAATCCGCCAGAGATTATTTTGTAGGGCTCTGGCAGTGCTCCTCCTGTTCCTCCATGAACACTGGAGCAGATACCAGTCCTGCTGCTGGGTTTATGCCCTTCTACGGCCATGTCCAGCTCTCGTTATGAAACGGCCCGCCTCCTGGTATCTTCTCTATGCTCCTGAGACTGTACTGGGAGACACAGCAATCCTTCTTGTGATGGCATGTATGGATGTGGCATCCTGGAGGAGCTGGGTTAACTGTGCAACCTGAATGGGCTGCAGGTACCGCCTCATGCTTCCAGTAATAAAAAGAATACAAGCAAAATGCTAAACTAGAGAAGAATCAGTCAGGAAGGACGAGGAGAGAGCGACTGTCTGTGGCTACCACCTGCAAAACCATTCTCTTTTGGGGGGTTGTCTTCCTGTTGCGTCTCCAATGCACCTGTTGTCCCTTTCAGTTGCACCAAAACAGGTGACATAGTTTCACATCACTTGATCCCTGAGGTTTAATTGACTTGGTGTTATACTGTGATGATTACATGTACCCTTAACTTTTTTGAGCTGTGTGTAATGGGCAAATATTTTAACACTATTCTATTATGTTCTATTTTGTTCCAGGCCCCAGAAAATGGCCATCCCTAACATGTATAAAAAATCTTCTTCACGGGGCAAGTCATGCCACTAGAAATATTTAGACTAGTCTGATTCCGTTTGCCGTTATTGTGGATCTGGGGATCAGTTATCACTTACTGACTAACAACAGGAATACTGACACCAGTGTCTCCAGTTTACAGTGTGGATGCCCATTTCAAAAGTGTTCCAACTATTTGGGAAATGGGGTTGTAGAATATCATCAATGTTTTCAGTCAATAAATGTAGAGTAGATGTACAAATATTGTGTGTTTGAGAAGAGGGGTATCAGGAATGATCAACTGAGACAGAGGGGGATTTGTGGACATCAGAGGGTTCAAGAAAGGTTGATAGACCTGGAAAGTAGAACTGCAACTATTATTTAAGTTACTTATTTTCAAGAAAAATCTGTTCAGTTTTGTTCATGTGGTCAATTTGGATGTTCAAGTCCCTATGAGACAACAAGGTAGAATAAAGGGATGTCTTCATAAGGAAGCAGTGTAATATAAAATATAGTGGAAATGGGTCTAAGGACACCAGAGGAGTGAAATAACATTAAGGTTTGAATGTTGGACACATAAAAAAGTGAGAGAAAGTCAGAAAATGTAAAAGTTAAGTAAGAATAGGTTTTTGTTTGTCATGTAGGTCCTGTTAGTTGTGGTGTTTCCTTACAGGTCTGCTGGGATGTTTGGTCTTTACCTGGGATGGAGGCATGGCCCTGTTGGTTGCTCAGAGAAGGTGGACATGTGAATAGAAGAACCTTTTATTCCCTTTTTGTTGTGTTGCCCCTCTGCTTGTATTCATGTTTATTGTTGCTGTCAGTTGTGTTGTTGTGTATTATCACTCACCTCAGACTCTCCAGCCTACAATGTGGATCCTTCAGCAAAGTAGAAATCTGCACCACTCCCGTATCCTTCAGGTCATGGTAACTCAGATCCAGTTCTTTCAGGTGTGAGGGGTT
Source organism: Esox niger (assembly GCA_016801105.1). NCBI lineage: Eukaryota > Metazoa > Chordata > Actinopteri > Esociformes > Esocidae > Esox > Esox niger. The sequence continues at coordinate 3,200 of JACXGJ010017717.1, forward strand.
TGACTTCAGAGCTTGGACCAGAGAAGCACAGCCTTCCTCTGTGATTCCACAAACTGAAAGTCTGGACAGAGATAATTTGACTGTTTAGAATAACTTTAGAATACACTCAATTGAACACATAATTGCAATGTCAACTCTAGTGTATACTTTCAAAACAAAAAATGCAAATACATAACACTAGAATGTATTTTCCCAAATAGAAAATCCTTAGTGTAGTCAGTCAAAAAATATACAGGAGATGGAAAAATACTGTGTTCGTGAGTGTGTTTCTTTGTATGTGAGAACAGGAGTAGCAGAAATTATAAGTGGTGGATCTGTGGACATGAGAGGGTTTAAATGAAGATTTGTTTGAATAATTGAGAAAACTATGAAGTTGGACTGCAACTGTTAAGTCAACCATTTGGGAAACGTGGCAGATTTATTATCTGTCTATGGCACCCCTCCACTGTGGTGTACATGTCCATCTCTATGAAACCACACCGCTGTAATGACTTAACCCTCTATTAAACCCCTCCACTGTGGAGTAAATATCCATTTCTATGAAACCCCTCCACTGAGATTACACTTCCATGTCTATGAAACCCCTCCATTGTGATTACATTCTCATGTCTATGAAACAACGAAATTACTGTGATACTTATCAATGGTCTATACTGTGAGTGCCAGGCCAATGGCTCATGAAATAATGTGTGTAAACAGTGGATACATGCAATGCCTCACTACACCACTGTGTGACTAAATGTAAACCCCCTTGTTCCTTCAAATCTGAAACACCGGGAACAACTACAACAATAAGATGATATGTTAGACTTTCCAAATATCTTAACAACACTGCTCTTAAGGGAATTAAGGGAACACTCAAATTGGGTCTAAATTAACTAAATAAGTTTTAGATTTAAAAAAAAGTTATTGTACATTGTGTAAATCGTTGAGAACAAAATGACGTAACAACGGTCAATGGAAACCAACATTCCCAACTGATTTAGGGCTGGATTAAAAAAGAAAATCTAAGTAAACAATTGAAATCACACTTTTTCCAAATGGTGTGAATTTCATTACAGCAGCTCCTAGTGTGACTCAGTAGTGTGTACGGCCCCCTCATGCTTGTATGCACTCCTGATAATGTCTGGGCATTCTGTTGTTGAGAGAACACATGGTGTCCTCAGGAATCTCCTCCCAGACCTGGATCAGGGCATCAGTGGCAATTGGTGCAGTAAAGGCTTTTTCATGGCATTGGTGCTGTAAAGTCTTCTTTCTGGCAAATCAAACGTTTTGTTCAAGTATCATCATATTGTGCTCCTTAAAACAACCACACCGTCTTTTTCCAGAGCAGCATGCATTTCTTTAGAGGATACCTGTCGGTTTTTATTTCTATCCCGTACAATTCTTAAGGAAATTTTGGCTGAAATCTATTGTGGTCTACTTGACCCTAGCTTGGCATCAAGAGAGCCTGAATTTCCTCTTCAAAATAAGTGATTGAACTGTAATGATTGGTATTTGTAAGGCTTTGGATATAGTTTTATAACCTTTACCATCTTTATAAAGTTCAATTACATTATTTTGCAGGTCTTTGACGGATCTGTTCTGCATCCCATGACTCATCCCCGTGAAAGCTTTCAAACTCATTGACTATTTGAACACAGACACTGATGTCCACAGATGTGGGAAATTCACCTGTAACTGCCATTTTCACCTGTGTGTGTATCTCCTTGTGTGTCTGTAACAAGGCCAAACATTCAAGGTTATGTAAGCGTTTGATCAGGGCCATTTGGGTGATTTCTGTAATCATAATGATTTAGAAAGGAGCCAAAGAACTATGTTATAATAAATGGCTTCATACGATCACTATCCTGAAATAAAATAAAAAAATGTTTGCCTGATCAGTCATATTTTCTAAATCAATGCCAACATTTCTCAATTTCTGCCATGGTATGCAAACTTATGAGCCCTGTATGCCTCTTCAGACCATCACTGATCCACCACCAAACCGGTCATGCTGGATGATGTTGCAGGCAGCAAAACGTTCACCACGGCAACTCCAGACCCCTTTACATCTGTTTCATGTGCTCAGTGTGAACCTGCTCTCATCTGTAAAGAGAACGGGTCACCAATAGTGGACCTGCCAATGCTTTAGTTTTCTGGCGAATGCTAATCGAGGACGTCTGGCCCATATGCCATTCTCATGGAGTCTGTTTCTGACAGTTTGGTCAGAAACCTGCACACCAGTAATCCGCCAGAGGTTATGTTGTAGGGCTCTGGCAGTGCTCCTCCTGTTCCTCCTTGAACACTGGAGCAGATACCTGTCCTGCTGCTGGGTTTATGCCCTTCTACGGCCATGCCCAGCTCTCGTTATGAAACGGCCCGCCTCCTGGTATCTTCTCTCTGCTCTTGAGACTGTACTGGGAGACACAGCAATCCTTCTTGTGATGGCATGTATGGATGTGGCATCCTGGAGGAGCTGGATTAACTGTGCAACCTGAATGGGCAGCAGGTACCGCCTCATGCTACCAGTAATAAAAAGAATACTAGCAAAATGCTAAACTAGAGAAGAATCAGTCAGGAAGGACAAGGAGAGAGCGACTGTCTGTGGCTACCACCTGCAAATCCATTCTCTTTTGGGGGGTTGTCTTGCTGTTGCCTCTCCAATGCACCTGTTGTCACTTTCAGTTGCACCAACACAGGTGACATTGTTTCACATCACTTGATCCCTGAGGTTTAATTGACTTGGTGTTATACTGTGATGATTACGTGTTCCCTTAACTTTTTTGAGCTGTGTGTAATGGGCAAATATTTGAACAATATTCTATTATGTTCTATTTTGTTCCAGGCCCCAGAAAATGGCCATCCCTAACATTTATAAAATATCTTCTTCACGGGGCAAGTCATGCCACTAGAAATATTTAGACTAGTCTGATTCCGTTTGACGTGATTGTGGATCTGGGGATCAGTTATCACTTACTGACTAACAACAGGAATACTGACACCAGAGTCTCCAGTTTAAAGTTTGGATGCCCATTTCAAAAGTGTTCCAACTATTTTGGAAATGGGGTTGTAGAATATCATCAATGTTTTCAGTCAATAAATGTAGAGTAGATGTACAAATATTTTGTGTTTGAGAAGAGGGGTATCAGGAATGAACAACTGAGACAGAGGGGGATTTGTGGACATCAGAGGGTTCAAGAATGGTTGATAAACCTGGAAAGTAGAACTGCAACTATTATTTAAGTTACTTATTTTCAAGAAAAATCTGTTCAGTTTTGTTCATGTGGTCAATTTGGATGTTCAAGTCCCTATGAGACAACAAGGTAGAATAAAGGGATGTCTTCAAAAGGAAACAGTGTAATACAAAATATAGTGGAAATGGGTATAAGGACACCAGAGGAGTGAAATAACATTAAGGTTTGAATGTTGGACACATAAAAAAGTGAGAGAAAGTCAGAAAATGTAGAAGTAAAGCAAGAATAGGTTTTAGTTTGTCATGTAGGTCCTGTTAGTTGTGGTGTTTCCTTACAGGTCTGCTGGGACGTTTGGTCTTTACCTGGGATGGAGGCATGGCCCTGCTGGTTGCTCAGAGCAGGTGGAAGTGTGAATAGAAGAACCTTTTATTCCCCTTTTGTTGTGTTGCCCCTCTGCTTGTATTCATGTTTATTGTTGCTGTCAGTTGTGTTGTTGTGTATTATCACTCACCTCAGAATCTCCAGCCTACAATATGGATCCTTCAGCAAAGTAGAAATCTGCGCAACTCCTGTATCCTTCAGGTCATTGCGACTCAGATCCAGTTCTTTCAGGTGTGAGGGGTTTGACTTCAGAGCTGGGACCAGAGAAGCACAGCCTTCCTCTGTGATTCCACAACCTGACAGTCTGGACAGAGATAATTTGACTGTTTAGAATAACTTCAGAATACACTAAATTGAACACATAATTGCAATGTCAACTCTACTTTAGTGTATACTTTCAAAACAAAAAATACAAATACATAACACTAGAATGTAACTTCCCAATAAGAAAATCCTTAGTGTAGTCAGTCAAAAAATATACAGTAGATGGAAAAATACTGTGTTCGTGAGTGTGTTTCTTTGTATGTGAGAACAGGAGTAGCAGAAATTATAATAAACTGAGAACGAGGGGTGAATCTGTGGACATGAGAGGGTTTAAATGAAGATTCATTGAATAGTTGAGAAAACTATAAAGTTGGACTGCAACTATTAAGTCAACCATTTTGGAAATGTAGCAGATTTATTATCTGTCTATGGCACCCCTCCACTGTGGTGTACATGTCCATCTCTATGAAACCCCTCCACTGAGATTACACTTCCATGTCTATGAAACCCCTCCATTGTGATTACATTCTCATGTCTATGAACAACGAAATTACTGTGATACTTATCAATGGTCCATACAGTGAGTGCCAGGCCAATGGCTACTGAAATAATGTGGGTAAACAGTGGATACATGCAATGCCTCACTACACCACTGTGTGACTAAATGTAAACCCCCTTGTTCCTTCAAATCTGAAACACCGGGAACAACCACAACAATAAGATGATATGTTAGACTTAACAAATATCTTAACCACACTGCTCTTAAGGGAATTAAGGGAACACTCAAATTGGTTCTCAATTAACTAAATAAGTTATAGATTAAAATAAATGGTTATTGTACATTGTGTAAATCGTTGAGAACAAAATGACGTAACAACGGTCAATGGAAACCAACATTCCCAACTGATTTAGGGCTGGAATCAAACTGATAATCTAAGTAAACAATTGAAATCACAGCTATTCCAAATGGTGTAAATTTCATTACAGCAGCTCCTAGTGTGACTCAGTAGTGTGTACGGCCCCCTCATGCTTGTATGCACTCCTGATAATGTCTGGGCATTCTGTTGTTGAGAAAACACATGGTGTCCTCAGGAATCTCCACCCAGACATGGATCAGGGCATCAGTGGCAATTGGCGCAGTAAAGGCTTTTTCATGGCAATGGTGCTTTAAAGTCTTCTTTCTGGCAAATCAAACGTTTTGTTCAAGTAGCATCATATTGTGCTCCTTAAAACAACCACACCGTCTTTTTCCAGAGCAGCATGCATTTCTTTAGAGGATACCTGTTGGTTTTTATTTCTATCCCGTACAATTCTTAAGGAAATTTTGGCTGAAATCTATTGATGTCTACTTGACCCTAGCTTGGCATCAAGAGAGCCAGAATTTCCACTTCATGATAAGTTATTGAACTTTACAGATTGGCATTTGCAAGGCTTTGGATATAGTTTTATATCCTTTTCCATCTTTATAAAGTTCCATTACATTTTTATGCAGGTCTTTGACGGATCTGTTCTGCTTCCCATGACTTATCCCCTTGAAAGCTAACAAACTCATTGACTATTTGAACACAGACACTGATATCCACAGATGTGGGAAATTCACCTGTAACTGCCATTTTCACCTGTGTGTGTATCTCCTTGTGTGTCAGTAACAAGACCAAACATTCAAGGTTATGTAAGCGTTTGATCAGGGCCATTTGGGTGATTTCTGTAATCATAATGATTTAGAAAGGAGCCAAATAACTATGTTATAATGAATGGCTTCATAGGATCACTATCCTGAAATAAAATAAAAAAATATTTGCCTGATCAGTCATATTTTCTAAATCAATGCAAACATTTCTCAATTTCTGCCAGGGTATGCAAACTTATGAGCCCTGTATGCCTCTCCAGACCATCACTGATCCACCACCAAACCGGTCATGCTGGATGATGTTGCAGGCAGCATAACATTCACCATGGCAACTCCAGAGCCCATTACATCTGTCACATCTGCTCAGTGTGAACCTGCTCTCATCTGTAAAGAGAACGGGTCACCAATGTTGGACATGCCAATGGTTGTGTTTTCTGGCGAATGCCAATCGAGGACGTCTATTCCTCATGCCATTCTCATGGAGTCTGTTTCTGACAGTTTGTTCAGAAACCTGCACACCAGTAATCCGCCAGAGGTTATTTTGTAGGGCTCTGGCAGTGCTCCTTCTGTTCCTCCTTGAACACTGGAGCAGATACCAGTCCTGCTGCTGGGTTTATGCCCTTCTACGGCCATGCCCAGCTCTCGTTATGAAACGGCCCTCCTCCTTGTATCATCTCTCTGCTCTTGAGACTGTACTGGGAGACACAGCAAACCTTCTTGTGATGGCATGTATGGATGTGGCATCCTGGAGGAGCTGGATTAACTGTGCAACCTGAATGGGCTGCAGGTACCGCCTCATGCTACCAGTAATAAAAAGAATACTAGCAAAATGCTAAACTAGAGAAGAATCAGTCAGGAAGGACAAGGAGAGAGCGACTGTCTGTGGCTATCACCTGCAAAACCATTCTCTTTTGGGGGGTTGTCTTCCTGTTGCCTCTCCAATGCACTTGTTGTCACTTTCAGTTGCACCAACACAGGTGACATAGTTTCACATCACTTGATCCCTGAGGTTTAATTGACTTGGTGTTATACTGTGATGATTACGTGTTCCCTTAATTTTTTTTGAGCTGTGTGTAATGGGCAAAAATTTAAACAATATTCTATTATGTTCTATTTTAATCCAGGCCCCAGAAAATGGCCATCCCTAACATTTATAAAATATCTTCTTCACGGGGCAAGTCATGCCGCTAGAAATATTTAGACTAGTCTGATTCTGTTTGCCGTGATTGTGGATCTGGGGATCAGTTGTCACCTACTGACTAACAACAGGAATACTGACCCCAGAGTCTCCAGTTTACAGTGTCGATGCCCAAGTCCAGCAGAGAGCATATTCACTCCTGAATCCTTTAGTTTATTGTTACTCAGATCCATCAGTTTCAGGTGGGAGGGGTTTGAGATGAGAGCTGATAATATTACTTCACACACTTCTGCTGTGAGTTCACAGCCAGCGAGTCTGTCAATAAAAAGCAAATATTTATCACATTAATGTTACACTATTCCCACCACTCCTATTTTCACAACTCCTATTCAGGCCACTCCCAAGTGTACACTATGCATACATTGTGATGTACTGTATTTTAATGGTAAAATAAATAAATTTTGGGACTGAAGTAGAAACTGTATTTACCAAACTTTTATCCTTAACGAATTAATATAGATGTGTGTGAATGGTATTTACATGAATACTTACAGAGCCTTTCTGCAGCCTCTGACAGCTGGGAGCAGTCTCCTACGACCCTCCGGTGATGTCTTGTATTTCTTCAAATCAAACTCATCCAGAATGTTCTCTGATATCTGCAGCATGAAGGCCAGGGTTGAACAGTGAAAAAGTGAGAGGTTTTTGGAAAATTTCTTTGACTTCAAGTGTTTTTGAATTTCCTCCTGTACTGAATGGTCTTTCATCTCTATCAGACAGTGATACAGATTGATGCACCTCTCCGGGGAGACGTTCTTCTTTTGCATCACTTTAAGGGATCTGACTGTTTTCTGGACGCTCTCTGGACTGCATTCTGTCTGTTTCACCAGACCTCGTAAGAGTTTCTGATTAGACTCCACTGAAAGGCCATGAAGGAAGCGGACAAAAAGATCCAAATGTCCGTTCTTGCTCTCCAAAGCTTTATCCACAGTACTCTTCAGCAGCTCCTGTAAGGTTAGTTTTTCAGATGAAGCTTTAGTCTTTCTCTTAAGGAAAGGCTTCAGTGCATCCATGTCCTGGGTTGTGAAACAATGGTACATGTAGAC
>JACXGJ010017718.1:0-10891 GCA_016801105.1 Esox niger
CACACACGAACACACATAGGTAATGGACCTAATGCAGTTGGACGTGTGCTCGCTTATTTTATCTAGTGTTTGATGTTCTATCTTTGGCCGCATATAGCCTACCAAAGAAAAATTACTCGCTGGTGCGTATTTTCAGTCTCTGTTCCACTGGGGGATTGCCATCCTTGATTTGATGCCTGATTGATCGCTTGTCATGCGACTGCCTTTGATCCATTCATCCCGGATAAGCATCAGTAAATCATTCACCATGGAAACACGCATGCGCTTGACAGCTTGAGCAACTCAAAGGATAACTTTTGAGAAGCCTGAGAAAAGACTACCTGTCGAGAAGCAAGAGAAAAGACTAATTGAAAGAAAAGTTCCCAAGCGGGGGTAAATACTTCGCGATTAATGACCACGGGGGGAGGGACAAGGAAACAAGTCTGAGGGAGGTTGCTGGGGCGTGTCGAGATCAGACATTTAACACCCCAATACTCATAAGATTATATTGACTCTCCAGAGAGAAACTTTTAACTTTCATCCAGACTTATTGCTCTGTATCAATCCAATACCTGACAACATCTATTGCATGTATTAAAAGTATATGACATTTTAGGTTATAGTGTGCACGTTTTATTTTCTTTTTCAATTGTTTTTTTTCTCTAATACTGGAGAGTCACAAAGATTTCTTTGACACATACGTATTTTAATGAAATCTTATGAAAGAAGACTAGTGCTGAGCCTGTCATTGTGGAGGTGTTTTTTGTTCTTTGTCTCTTATAACAGTTGTGAATGATTGACAGGAATTTCAACCAGTCACCTAATGAGAATTCTGCCTTTGAAGTTTAGGCATTAATGACTGCACTGAACAAAACAGTTCTAGAATATTAAACAGACAAAGGAAATGTGAAGTTTAGCAGGTTGGGAAGGAGAGTCTTTGAACTCTGTGGGGTTGTGATTTCAGCTTTGCTGCAGTGATGTAAATGTGAAGATTTTCTGATATAAATAGCTGATATGAGAAAAATGGTAGCCTACTTGGAAAGGGTGTTCCAGAAAGATTTTCACCACTTTAACCATGTAAGGGTACAGTCAACACCAAATTAATACACAGGCTTGAGACTTTTGTATGCATGTGCCTAATCTGAGCATGCAGTTACAGAGAAAACATTTACATTTGATTCGGGACTGGTAAATGGCAATACACTTCATAAACACAGCGTGCATGTAGCCAGTATGTGCACTTGCCAGGTGTGGACCCCACTAAATGCTTTAGCCTAGTGTTAGCATGTGCTGAAATGTACGGATCAAACAAGTGTAGCGGTTAGATTGGCGAAATGCTGCAGAATTATCTGAGCGAGCAGCTTGTGCACTCAGCCGTCATCGGCTCCCTGCTCCACTCCCACCCAGCACTTGGATATTGATTTAATTGTCGGTTTTGTGACAGTCACATGCATCACTGGAGGTAATGGTCAATCAGAACTTAGCAGGCGTTGTCTTTCCATTGTTTCCAGTGTAGGTCATGTAGTGGTCTCCACCAGAACACTGTGACAGGAACTAAAGGCTTTATGTGTGTGTGTGTGTGTGTGTGTGTGTGTGTGTGTGTGTGTGAAAGAAATAGAAACAGTTCATTATTAATAAAAGCAGAGACCTAAGCACACACAACACATACTGCAAATACTTTATAAATCTTCAGTAAAAGCACACTACAGTCAGAAGAATTACGTCAAAACAACTAGCCTCGTTTTCCATAGACGCTATGGAATACTTCAAAATTGAAGTCTCATCTTTAGTAGTGGTTATCTAGCCCCTCATGTGGCTATGTTACTTTTATCTAGTTCAGCCAGTGACAATACATTCAGTTTCACTCCATCTGGAACAACATGGCTGCATCTGTTAGTTTTGGCAGTTTCTTTCGATGTGGTGCAATCCGATCTGCGGCGACTTTTGCCGCAGTCATTTGTTAATGCTCGATCGCCGAAGGGGGTTCCGTTCTCATTTTAGGTGCATTTTATTTTGTAAGACACACTTATCCGGAATCATTTGCAAGCCCGGAGTTGCTGTATTGATACATTTTCAAGCCAGAGATAAAGCACCAACAGCCTATGTGTTGCCATGGTGCTTTTTCAAAAAGAGATTACAGAGGAATCCACTGGATCCAGAGAAGCGTTCTTTGTTTCATATTACGCTTACCGGTGACTTAACCTCTGACCAATCACCTCTGTCGGAGCATGCTGCTTAAATACATTATGAAAATAATTGGATGTTATGAGTGTCACAAGGGTACAGTATGTTGCCGCTCACATCAACTCTGATGTTGACATTACGTCCAAAGGGTTTGGTAAATGAGGGCCTTTTTTATTGCACTAGTACCATTTTGCCACTCATTTGTATTGGGTGTTGATAAGTTTTGACTTCCAATACAGTCATACTGTGTACCTGTACACCAAAAAAGGCCACTATGCAACCAATAAAACACACCTTTTCTGTGATGTTGATCAATTTCTTCTTTTCCACCCAACCAGATCTTGCCTACTGCATGAAAAGGAGTCTTTGAGTCCTTTTAATTATCAACTGAACAGGGGAGGGTCGAAGGAGGGAAAAATCGAGAAAGAAGTTAAGCTCACTCCCCTTATTGGAGGACGAGCAGGCGGCAGCTATAGAAGCATCGTTAGCCCGACTCCCTAATTATCTGGGATGCTGACAGATCTAGTGACAAGGCCCCGCCGATTAATGCTGACAAATTCAGCAAGGTGTCAAGTTCCACAGCTGCCTTGATGTAATCAAGTTGATATCAGCCCTGGGCCCCACACACAGTCACGCACACACACACACACACACACACACACGCACACCCTCCAGTTGCAGTATTAACTCAATTGTATCGAAGGGGCGCAGGGCAGGGGGCTGCAGCCAGGTGACAAATGGACTACCTGGCTAATCAAGTCGAAGTCGAACAAAGGCTTCCAGACAGATAAAGCTGACCCTTAGACCAGACTCAGTTCTGTATAGCTGGTTACAGGATGTGATGGTTTCGGGGTCCCTACATCAGATATGTCATGTTGCATTTTGTCCTGTATCGCCTAAAAATCGACTCCGCATCTGTACAGTTTGGGATAGTGGATCTTCTATTCCCGGCAGAGTTAGAGTGGTCTGTGTTTTTTTTACTGTCTCAACGACAAGCTTTGTGTGCGTCCGTCCGTGTGTGGGAGTTTGCAAGGCTGCGTGAGCGTCTTTGCGTGTGTGTGTTTGTGTGTGTGAAGCTTCACTTTCTCTTTACCCAAGCTATACTAGAGGGTATGCAAAGTGTCATTAACAGTTGACATTCACTCCTATAGTCGATAGTCATGTTTGCCCCCAAATAGTTTAATTTGCATCTGGGGTCGCAGCCAGTAGGCCTATAGGAAATCAAAGTCTCTCTTACTCACAAATACACACACGTACACACACACACACACACACACACACACACTCCCCTTTCTCATCTACATGGAGGTTAAGTTACAAATGAAGATCGATGACTGCTCCTATAGAAAAGAAAGGGTGGTGATGAAAATATGGCTGCATTTAAAGAGCGCCAAGAGGGGGGTGATGCGAAGGCAGCAGTGCTGAGGTACAGCTATCCCTGGGTTCAACAAGCATTTCCACACAGTCATGCAGTTGTATGCGCTCTCTCGCACACACAAACACACACACACACCGCATATACCACAGTATCAAATATCACTGTTGACATTTCGTCCGTACAGTCATTTCTGTCGCTATGGTACAGAGAGAGAGAGAGATAGAGGACAGCATGAATTGAAGGAAGAAAGGGCAAGTCATGACCTCAAGAGAAGGGACCGTGGACAATCATAGAAACTCTGCCTGCCCACATGTCAAGGTTTGCACTGAGGCAAATCTTTTTTTTAGTAACTTAATGAGACACAACCACATAAAAAAATCAAATCTGTTGAAAATATCGATGACCAGCTTTTACCTAACGAAGAAATTGTCTCCCAATTTGTCCCATTTTCATTGTAAATATAGCCTGAACACAATATAATAAATGTGTGTTAATAAATTCATTGCTCATTGTGTTTTGGGTAGATTGCAGTAGAGCAAAGCTGTCAAGAATTGGCGTATACAGTAGCTTGCATAAAATTAGTTGATTCTTAGTTTTAACGTTTGCCGTGTGAATATCATGTGATATCTGTCGTTGATCTCTGATGCCACTGTCCTGACTGGAAGCAGGTTCAGGGAATCGGGAGGTGTAGCCTGAGGGAATACAAAGGAGGGAGTGAATCTCATCTGCAACCTCATCCTCACAAGAACCCCAGAAAAAGAAAGGTGCTCTGAGAACGCACTCTGGGAATGAGAGCGTGGACAACAGTAGTAGGCATCATTTCAAATGAGAAACAACTTCCCGAGTAGCCGGCCCTGGGGAGTCCCTGTGGGAATGGCCTCCATCTTAGCCCACACTCCACGTGTGTACTTGGAGGAAGTTCGGTGTGTGTTTTTGTGCCTGCGGTTTATCATTACACAGATTTGCGTGGGTGTGTGTCATTGTTGTCCCATGTTTCCGTTGACTTCCGAGGACAGGGGCAATTATTAGGCCCTCACTCATCTCTGAGCTTACATAAAGGCTTGTGCGTGTATGGTTCTCCAAATGTTGACTGACAAGGGCAGTTTGATGTCATACTTTTGGTGCAGAGCAAAGTTTTATTTTATTTCTTGGACATTTAAGCCAGTGTTTTCTTGTGAACAAATGACATATATTTAGCATCAGTTATATTTAATCAGAATTTCCAATTCATATTAAACAAATAGAGCGGCTCTATGAAATGCAGCAATGTTTCCCCTTTACAAACCTGCCTAAACGTAGCCAGTTTAAAAATTGCCCTAAATGATACAAGCATAAAAAAATCTGTATGAAATATATCTCAATGGCATGGCGGCCTACAACAAAGCCAAAACATTGGTTCCTGGCAATGGACACAGTGATCCCTTTTGAAATATTTTTTCGATATATGAAAACTACAAACCTAAGCAAACGTTTGCCAAAGTCTGGCAATAACTTAACATAAAAGTTTGTGTATAATCATACTTTTATCAATGGTCCTCATACTTGCTGGAAAACGAGTCAACACTTAACACCAAACGCTGTTTAGGCAATCCCAAACAAATTTTAGCCAACACAAAGCTGTCGTCATAAGCTGAGTCCTTTATACTGGCTTATATTAATTGCATTTGCTTTGAAAAAGCATAGTTTCTACATAGTTACTTCATTCAAGCTCAGAAGTACAACCAATATCTAGTTGAGCTGAAACACATTTCATGTTTCAGCCAGCATTATAGTGTGTTTGTCTAATGTTAGCACATTGCATCTGCCAATGCTACGAATTTCTAGTACAGTTGTGTCATATGTACCTGCACTGACATCGTGGTCTTCATTGCGCTTGCTCCCGATAAGCATATTAGAAATGTTTATTAACATAACTGCATAAATAATACATGTGTGCATCAGTATTATGACCAAGCTCTGGCTTCTTTCAGTAGCTAAGCTATAATGTATCTGCCGACATAAAGGTTGGCATAATATTATTGACTCGCTGTCTGTAAATCAGTATGTCGATCGAAATGTTTCTCTGTGATGTTTCTAACTGGGATCACCTATGCACAGCAGCAGTTGACAAAGGTCTAAGCCACTGGCTTTGTGAAAACCCATAACAAATGTTAGCTAGCAACTATAATATTCAACCGACTGTTTGGGATATTGTGAAACGTTGTACCTTCATGACCATTCTGATGATCTACAATGTCAAGATTATTTACCAATGTATTGTTTTAGGTTCTCATTATCAAATTATTTTATCCTGTGTGAAAGACAATTCCTCAACCTTGGTTTAGGTCACATAATTAACTGTAACAATAACTGTAAGAATTTCTATCTACCACAATCTCTATATTAAATGCCCATTTCAAAAACATTGGTGCAAAACATGTATTCCTCTAAAAGTTGACCATAAAAAAACGCCACAAATTATTTACGGAATTATTTTCAGAAGACATGGCACCACGATCCTGACACTTTTATGTAAAAGGGATATTCATGAATGCCTTTCGGAAGGAATCAACGTATTGGCACTTTGTGCAGCCCCTCCCCTAACTTTGCACCATCCCATTTCCCACTTCCATGACATGAATGCACTAGGAACCTCAGAAAGTCAACACTTGAAAACTCATTATGGAAAAATTATACCGTTGACCCAATGGGACTGTATCAGAATCAGCCAACAATTTACATTAGTTTCAACTTGGGACTATGAAGCCCCCTCCCTTTTTAGCTCCCTTCATAAATCGAAACAAAATCAACAGAAAATCTGGACTGTTACCCTTTATTTCCTTAGCGCAAGCTTTGAATGTTAGTAGAGTGGATTTCATAGGGGGTGGGGGGGGTGAACAGAATACAGTGAAACATGCAGGGAGAAAGAGAAAGAGGGAGGGGAGGACAGCATGGGAAAGGTATTAAAAGTGACAGATGAACAGGAGTGGGGAGAAATTCTCCCGCAGCAGCTGTGACTGCCGTCATTACCCTGACAGTTGTCAATTAAGAATTACTGCAGAGTCCCCAGTCATTTGCACCGCCCCCACCACTCGGCCCCGGGCCCCAGCCCAGCTGCAAGAGAAATAACACTTTACCCTTGTCGCTGTGTTAGCGCTGTTAGCTACTAGCCACGGCCGCATCGCCGCCCCCCTCCCCCGTGTAAATCGATAGCCATTGTATTAGCAATTATTTTGCCCATTGATTTACGAGGGCTAGCAACTCCCGCTGCGCTGTTATTAGCCCCTAATTAGATGTCCCATGGCTACACGTACCGACGCAGACACCCACTCGCACGCTGACGCACGGCCTTTACTGCCCCTATTGCCAGGTGGGTGTATGTTGGGTGTATGTTACGCACGCACACACACACACACACACACATAGTCCTACTGCTGTTGCTCGGTGGATATACTGTATGGCTCCTTAGAGGCAGCGGGTTGTAAAACAGGCTACCACCAGACCAGTCTCTTTCTTTTTCTCGTTTTCTTTCTTTCTCATTGTCGGCCTCTCTCTTCCTGTATTTCTCGATCTCTTCCCACCCCTCCTTAACGGTGACCTACCACCCAGAGGAGGCCTGACACCCTTGGGCTAAAGGGTTAGAGATGGAGGGGGGAGGAATGAAGTACAGGCCCATTTCAGGTAATAGGTTCTGTTTGAGTGTGTGTGCGAGTGTGCGCGTGTGTGCGTGCGTGCGCGCCGGGGGTAGCAGGGATGCTTTTGATACGAATGCTCTTATTAACGACTGCTTGAGGGCGACAGCATCGTCACCTGTCATGAACAGCCACCGACGAGCGTCCTGTCATCAGAATCGGTTTCTTCATATGTACATCCTGCGTGACATATTTTAAGGGTGTTGGAGTCTAGTGGTGCATTTTTAATTACGGCAGAATATTCTTTGGGTTCATTTGACTTCAGCGTGGATCAGATGTTCGTTGTGTCACTCGATCTGAAGACATTGCTCTGTCAGCAAAAGCCATTCTTTCCCAGACCCCAGGTAAAGCCTATTCCTGAGATGAAGATCATTCTTAGTGCCAAATCTCGATTGAACATGATTTAATCCAGAATATCACCACCAAAAGCGATTGCCTCATTTCAGTAGACTAGCCCTGGTTAAAAGAGCTTTATTTTGGAATCTGTGATGAAGTCTGCAGTGGCAACGTTGACTAAACAGACGCTCTTTTTACAGTGATTCTAGAAATGTCTCGTAAGAACAGATCGGATGGAAAAGCCCTTTATAAACAGCTTTACAAGGGATTTTAGTATCGCCTCGTAAACGTTTGAACGGAACTGTGTCAACCCCATGTGTTTTTCCTTTCCCCGCCTTCTTTTTTAGGTATGAGACATTTTCATTGCAATGCTACTCGTCCCCTCGTCAGTTCATTCGAGATTCGGAGAATTTTGACGTTAATCCACAACTCCTTCAGTCCACGTTCACATTAAATGATGATTTGAGACAAATAAAAAGTTGGGCTGTTTTTATGGCGAGCAGACGGATGAAAGCTGGCCTCGGCACATTAAGACGGTGTGTCGGTTTTTGTAAGAGCATGTGTGCATTCATGTGTGTGTGTGTGTGTGTGTGTGTTTGTGTGCGTGTGTGCAGCGAGTGGACAAGATTCGCGAGGAATTTCTATCCCCCGAGGAGTGTTTATTTAACTGATAAGGGTCTTTGAAAAGCAATGAATATCATTTTTTTTTCGGACAACAGTTTACTGGGCCCTGTAGATAAGATATCTGGGAATGGATACGGCCCAGAGATGACAGTTTGTCCTTGAGACTGGACCAGACAGCGGGCCAGCACACACTGGCTTCACCCCTCTCTCCCGCTCCTTTTCTCTCTCCTTTCTCAATCTCTCTCCGTCAGTTCTCTCTCTCATCTTTATTGCTCCTGCTATCCATCCCCCTATCTGTCTTATTTCTCTACCTCCTTGTCCTCTTTCATGTTCTCTCTCTCCGTCTACCTCTTCTCTCACTTTTCCATCCCCTTCTTTTTCCCTGTTAGATGTAACAGCGCAGTGGCACTGAGCTTGTTAGAAGAATACGAACTAGTGGACAACAGGCGAGAGAGTAATACAGTCTTCTCTTCGGCTCACTGAGCTTGTTTCCTGTGCCATTCTCTGGTCATTCTGTGCGGTGCTGTCCTTAGTCTTGTAGCACTGTAAACACTCTGCTCTACTGTACACACTGGAGGGGGAGTCTCAATAGATTTTGTAGGGGAAAGAAGAGGAGCGTAATTCAGTACATAGCGTGCTTCTTCAGGTTCCTCAGACGCCACATGTGGCCACAAAATGGCTGAAAGCTTTATTTGATCCGTTGTGGACTCAGACAGTGTCAGTCACCGTGGGGCTTTAGGCTTGGCACTAAGTCGTCTGTCTTTGGGAACAGTGGGGGGCAACCCGGACCCCCTCTCTGTCTGTCTGCCAGCTTGTCTGTCTCATGTCTGTCCTGTCACTCAGTCTGTCACACTGTTGGTCTGAAGACTCGTCTGGCTGTTAGACCCTGTCTTTCAAGCGGCCTGCCCTGTTTGCCTTTGATTGAATTCTGTGGCACCGAGGCTGTCAGAGTGACAAAATGATTAGTTAAGTTGAATATTTCACTGATAAGGTGTGGCTAACGCACTGCTCCCCATATTCCAAACCCCACGTCCTTTGTTGATCATTGACCCGGTTTGTGGGTGATGCCTTTCGTGTGTGTCCCTTAGGTTTATCGATGGCTAACTGTTGACTGTAGCTGTTAATGTGTTGTTGTTGCTTGGATCACGACTAAATCTGTTTATCCAGTTATCCACGTTACTTTGACGGGATCTGCGAAATGCCTATGACCAATCTTGATCACAAAACACAATGCAATTCAATTTCAAAGTAGTGGACTATAACACTCTCGGTTCACTGTTCTCCGGATGATTTCTCAATCGCACTTGACCAGAACTGCGATCATCCGACAGTGGAGAGTCCAAAATGTCCACTGTCTGTTCACTGACAATAACAGAAGGCCTATTAGTTGGGTGAGCATGCATGCTTTGCCACGCAGAGGGAGAGACTTTCTCTAGGTCTTCACAGTGAAGAAAAACGGACACGGAGAAAGAGGGAGGCGGCACAACCTGAGGGCAGATGAAGTGGTGAAGAGGAGAGAGGGAGTGGTGAAGAGAGGAGGCCGTGGGGACAGAGAGGGTAAGAGAGGAGGAGTGACAAACAGGAGGGAAGCAGGTTGGTTGGGAGAGCTGTGTAAAGAGAGACGCAAGGGAAGGAGCAAGAGAGAGTGAGAGACAGGGGAGGGGTCAATGAGGAGCAGTGTGAGGCGGCAGAAAGATGGAGGAGAAACCGTGAAACTGTGAGAGAAAGGCAGCAAGCTAACGACAGAGAGGGAGGAGCAAGTGAGAAAGAGAGTGAGAGAATGACCGGCCTGGGTGAGGTCAGCTATGCCTGCTACTCATCACTCACCCCTTAAAGACGATTTCTCAACCCAGCCCAGCGGCCAATCAAATGGGGCCATACAAAGTTCACGACCCCCAGGACAGTGATTCCACTACAACCCTGGTCTCATCTGCACCTGTGTGTGTGAGTTCGTGTGTCTCCGTGTGTGTTTAAAGAAAATCTCAGAACATGGCATGTGTCTGCAAATGGTTCATGAACTATTTTGGTTTTTGATTTGCATTGTATCACACAATACCCTTTCTCGATTGTTTACATGTATAAAAATAAATGTATGTATACATTTGTTCCGTGTTCTGTGTGTGCTGGTATGTAAGTGTATGTATAGATGTAATGCTGGCATCGGCTCAGTTTTTATTCCAGCTTCCTGCAGGGTGTGGACAGACCAGGTGTGTGTGTGTGGGGGGGGGGTTTGGCTGAGTGTGTATGGCTGGATTCGTCAGCTAGCTGGCTCTGGGAAATGTCAAGCATTGAAACTCAAAGTGAAGCCTTTTCACTCTCTCCGCCTCAAACCAAATTTGGGAAACAGCTGGAAAGACCATGAAGATGATTTGTCTCCCTCTGCTAGTGTATCTGGCAGCTTTTGTGGTACCACACACAGTCACACACACACACATACACACACACACATACACACACACACATACACACACAGGTAGACACAAACCCACTAACCCTCAGTGTTAAAATGCAATGCTATTTTGTGAGAAATCACAGTCCTTGAGGAGATGTAAAATGAAAAGTCCAATTTTGGGATGTTCAGCATATCAAATGAAGTCAGTGTCTCTGGGGTGGCTGAAGGGAGATTGGATTGGGTTTCACCAAACAAGTGGAACTTTTCATTATGTGAGGGCTGTACTTTTGTAGAGCTCCCCCCCCCCCCCCCCCCCCCCCCCCCCCC
>JACXGJ010017719.1:0-10890 GCA_016801105.1 Esox niger
ACACACACACACACACACACACACACACACACTTACAGCAAAACAGTTAAAGTCTCTAAAAATCACTGTGTGTTATTCTGGAGCTTGTTGATTCTAGTGAGGTTAAATTATTTATTTTTCAACTAGATATTACATGGGCAAACAGAAACTGTAACTGGGTTTTATTAGCCATCATCAGAGAGCGTCAGAAACTGCCAGGCAAAACATCTGTGGAAGAAATCAGAGGGTGGGAACATTTGTTTATTTCTAAAAGACCAAATGTAAAATAATACATGTATTATATTTATAACTTTTATTGCATTTTCAAATGCTCTGATTTAGTTTGTAGTGGCTAAAGATGTGTCAGGTAAAGTTTGCCCTATAACCATATCTATTTATTATGGCCATTGAATGGTTAGTGATTAACATTTGATCTAACGTCACCATTGAGGGATATAAGTTTAAAATATGTAAGGTTTCAAAGTCATTTTAATTTTGACCCGGGGGCCGAATTCGGCCTACAATGAGTTCTGGGAGGCTGTACAAAACAGTGTATCTCATTATTATAATGTGCTAAAATGGTCCTGTATAAATATTTTTTATTTATTTGTTGATTCTCCCTGACTGTCTAACATTTCTTTCAGTGATTAATTCTTAGCTGGATCAAAATAATTGAAATAATGACAATATTCTTCTCAAAAGAAAGATGGTTTAAGTCCTGATTGCATCCACAGGTAGCAGAACAAATACTAAATCAAATCATGCTGTACTTATACATACTGTCTTATTTACAATATATTTATAAAAGAAAGGCCAATGGTTTAGGAAAAATTATTTAATAAAGGTATCAACGTCGTAAGGACAGTAAAGGCATGTCACAGAGGACGTTAACAAAGCGTATTACATTTTTCTAATTTAACAACTGACACTGAGTGCATTCATCTCATGACAACAATGTGAGAAAATCACATAAACTTCTTCATCTTCATCTTCTAGTAGCAATTTTTCTTTCCTTTCCAAAAAAGTTGAAAAGGAAAGTTTTGAGTGAGGAACAGAGGTTTGAAATTTGTAATGCTCTCTTAATTTTAACCCTTCTGTTCCTCACTCAAAACTTTCCTTTTCGACGTTTTTGGAAAGGAAAGAAAACTGGTCTCTTAATTTTGTATATACAGTTCCAGTCAAAAGTTTGAGGCACACCTCAATCATTAAAGTTTATTTCTTTATTTTTACTATTTTCACATTGTAGAATAGAATAATAGCGAAGAAATCAAAACAATGAAATTATAATAATAAGTGTAAAACAAATCTAAATATATGTTGATTCTTCAAAATAGCCACAATCTTCCTTGATGACAGTTTTGGAAGCTTTTGGCATTCTCTCAACTAGCTTCATGAGGTAGTCACCTGGAATGCTTTCCCAACAGTCTGAAGGATTTACCACATATGTTGGGCATATCTTGGCTGTTTTTCCTTCACTCTGCAGTCCAACTCATCCGTAACCATCTCAATTTGGTAAATGTCAGATTGTGGAGCACCATGACTCTACTTCGTGGTCAAATAGCCCTTGCTCAGCCTGGAGGTGTGTTTTGGATCATTGTCCTGTTGAAAAACAAATGACAGTCCCACTAAGTGCCAACAAAATGGAATGGCAAATCGCTGCAGAATGCTGTGGTAGCCATGCTGGTTGAGGGTGCCTTCCAATCCAAAATAAATAACAGACAGTGTAACGGTGTCACCAGGAAATCACCCCCATACCATCACACACCTTTGCAGCATGGAGGAGGATGTGTGATGTCATGGGGCTAATTTGCTGGTGACACCTTGAAGCATGGAGGAGGACAGGGGGAACCACACATACAGAGATCATGTGTTGACCAACTCTGCGTCTCAAAGACACAAGTGGTTGGAACCAAAAACCTCACATTTGGCCTCAACCAACCAAAGGACAAATTCCCACCAGTCTAATGTCAACTGCTCATGTTTCTTGAACTAACCAAGTCCCTTCTTATTGGTGTCCTTCAGTAGTGGTTTATTTTCTGCAATTCAAGCATAATGGCTTGATTCACGATGTCTCCTCTGAACAGTTGATGTTGAGATGTGCCTGTTCCTTTGCGAACTCTGTGACGCATTTATTTGGGCTACAATCTCAAGTGCAGTTGATTGACGATTTCTGAGGCCGGTGACTAATGAACTTATCCGCTGCCACAGAGGTAACTCTGGGTTTTCCTTTCCTGTGGTGGTCCTCATGAGAGCCACTTTCATCATAGCGCTTGATGTTTTTTGTGACTGCACTTGAAGAAACGAAAAAAAATGTTGAAATTCAAATTGACTGACTTTAATGTCTTACAGTAGTGATGGACTGTTGTTTCTCTTTGTTTATTCCAGCAATTCTTCCATAATATGGACTCTATAATAGTGTCCATATATAATATGGAATTTTACGATAATGGAATGATGGTCTTTCTGTATACCCACCCTATTTTGGGTGATATTAAAAACAATGTAATTAAGTTTAACAAAATTACATGGGAAGACCAGCTGAAAAGGTGTGTGTGTGGAGCAAAGATCTCTAAAACTACATGTGACTGTTATAAGATCCATGGACTGACTAATTCAACACTATATAGCTCCATATAAGAGAGGTTTAGTCAGATAAACAAGACTTGCTGCATGATTTTCACAGGATATACATGTTTTAATAATGTAAATGGTAATTCTCATCCATCACATTAACGTCAGAGGTAATGTGGAACACTTTCCACACACACACAGCTGCCATGGTGAAAAAGCCAACACCTGTAGCTAGCAAATTTGTCCTTGACCAACACACAGTTTTGGATGCAGTTTGAGTCTTTTGTGTTAACATTGACACCTTCAATAACTCTATATGAGAAATTCAAAAAATGTACAGTAGATCTTTGTCTGAAATTATAGCATAGAGCCAACTATGTTCGGCATAGCCAACAGCAGTTTTTAAATATATCTTCACGTACCGATTAATCATTTGATCAATTTGTCAATGTTTATTAATTATTAGCAAAATGTTAGCTGCGTAGCATGTCATAAATTAGCATTACTGAAATTTCAGAGGAAATACAAATATTTTCAGCTAGTTGGTTAGCGATGTGGCTAAAATATATGACCCCCTAGTGTTGGCCACCATCCCTAATTATCGGCAATTTTACTACATTGTCCAATTATGTTATATTTCCTTTTTAATTGTGTTAAAAATTATGAATTATAGTCTTCTCTTGAGTGTTAATTAGAAATATGTTACATGCTTTCTGGTAAAAAAAATTACTGAACACTTATATTACATGGTGTCTGCTCAAACAATTTCCATATATAAATGTTATTTAATAAAAAAATCATGCTACTTTCCATGACTGTCAAAGCCTTGTTGACCTAGAGAAACAAATAATCATTTTACCACATAAAATCACAGTAAACTACCATATGTTCAAATACACTATAAGGTAGAGTAAGGCATTTCTGTAAGTTCTGTATGAAAAGTACATAAGTATTGGAGAAATAAGTCACCACAGTGAATACTGGGCATGTGACAAACCTTTTCCTATAACAATTTGAAGTTGAACTAGACTAATTTCAGATGCTTTTGCCCTATCTGGTTAATCAAATGAAGACAGAGCAGAAAGGAAAGGCTGTGAAGAGCCAAACAGGTAGGCTTGCTACTTAGCGATGAATCTGAAAGGATTTCGAGATTAGAAATAGCAAAGTTAAAAGTGAGGCATTTTCAATTAGCCAGGCTTTGGCTACCTGGGGTTAGCTAGCTTAAGTTTCTTTACATTGTCACACTTTGAAACACTTTCATGTGTAATGTAATTCCATACTGCATATATTATTGTAGTTGTTGGTGAATTCACTAGACACAGCCCGCATTTTCAAAATGTTTACAGCACATTGTTAGGACTATCATTTTTGTGGCATCAGCTTATTACATAATCTCGCTGTCACCGATACCTGATCTCATATTTCAAGCCAGTATCAGACAAATTTCCAATGCCAATATATGATCTGCATCCCTACATAGAAGCAAAATTAAATTCAGCTTGGGAACTTGGGATACATGCTTAGGGAAAGGTGAAACCACTTGCCCTCCAATATAGGCACTGATTACCAAAACAATGACAAATTGCTTTGCTGCTGAAGCCTAGTTGATTTTTTTAACACAAAGATTTATTATATAAGAATAGTAGTCCATACAGCATTACATTACATCAGGGCTGAATTATGGAAAAATAATAGTCAGTGGGAATTACCATATACAAATATGAAAGAGAAGGAAAATAAAGCATATGATATTTATCAAGGATATTAACTACATTTTTTTCATGATAACTGTACATCAGAAATGCATGTATGTTATACTGGGTTAACAACTACTGGTCTACCTTTACCATAGTATAGCTTGTGTTAAATGGCTACCAGGTTGCCAAGGCTGGAGTAAGGAAACACCATTGCTAATATTGTCAATATTATGTGGACATTTCAAAATGCCTCTTTTTTTAGTACAGTGTTTACTTAGCATATGAAACTCTTAGAGAATTCAAGAATATGTTTTCTCTAGGAAAGGAAAACCTAGTGTTAAACCACACTAAGCCTCCCTTCAATAAGACTGTGAGGGGATGTTTCTGGAAATTTAACATCCAACAGAAATCCTAGCACTAAGAGCCTGTGGAAGGTAAGTCTTTTTTGAAATACCATAGGTTTCCAGACCTCTAAGAAGGCATGACAAGATTGGGAGGTATTGCCTTGCGAGAGTACTTTCCACTTTACAAGTCAATGCAGGGACACAGGTTTTGAAATTAAAGAGAAATTAAATGCGAGGGCTTGGCTAGGCACATAGTGAGGGCTTGGGGGGGGCACTGCATGTTCTCGACTTGCTAGGGCCAAGCTTACCTCCCTTGTAGTAAAGAATCCTTTTCCTTAGAGAAATAAAATGTGTCCCATTATTGATGGATACATACCATGGGAATTGGGTCATCATTCAGGATGTAATATCACCGACATGACAGTACAACGTATGACACGGTTTCATTGAAAGCACAAGAAGTTATTCGATGAGGAAAGGACACACATTATCACGCATTTTTTTGTGTATAAAATGAACAAAACATGATTACAAATATTCCGTCTCACACGTCTCAAATGATGGTGAGGCTATATTTCTATATTTCTCTTTTTTGGTGTTTTACCAGTGTTTTTAGTGTTGGCACAACGACGTTTGGTCCGCCTTTCCCCGCTGACACGATGGTATTCTGTCTCAGGGAGACCCTTTGATGATCAGAGAAGAGTGCGTTATAATTCCTGCCCTGGTGGAGTATGATAAGAGTGTTTGAATCTTCCTGATTCAAATGCAGGCAGATAGATGTTTATTCTCTTCATGGTTGGCCAACTGTGAGGTATTTCTGAATCGGCCTATGAAAGAGCAACTGACACCAGGGGCATAGATTTAGGGGGGGATGGGGGGGATGACCCCCAATATTGCAGACAGGTAAATTTGAAAAAATACTGAAAATTCCAGGACCTATTTACCCTGACCCTCCCAATATAAAACACAAACCCCACTGCGCCCTTGACTGACACTTCCATAAGTAAAATATTATACAGCATACTCTCTATGAAAACATTTTTCATTAAATGGGGCATTGAACAGTCTGGACTTTGCACAATCTGCCATGAAGAAACAGAATAATTCATTGTTACATTTCTGGAGTCAAATTGAGAAATGGCTGTGATGTCTGAATATCGGTCAGTAGGAAATACAGTATCTTTGGTCTCTTAGGAAGTGTGTTTATTTTAGGGACACTGTTGGTATATATGACACAGATGGGGATGATCAAGAGCCTTGTGTGTCAGCCAACTTGAATGGGGAACTGTGTCTGTAGTAGAATCTGTATACTAAAATAATAAGCTCTGAAATGACTGGATTGATAATGTTAAAGGATCTGGCCCTGGGTCCTCCATAGGTTTCTTCCTAGGTGCCTAACTTTCTGGGGTGCCTAGCCATTGTGCTTTGAAATCTTATTCGTAGCCTTTTGGAAATGTAGGCTTGGTTTCTGTAAGCTATGTGTGTGAACTGCTGATGTAAGAACAGGTTTCAAAATATACTGAAAAGTGAACATATAACAAGATTTAAAGGCAGAAAAGCAGGTCCTCCCTATAATCCCATTAACACACAGACACATATCCAGATAGGTGTTTGAGGAGAAGAGAGGAGGTGAGGAGAGAGGAGCAAGGTGCTGCAGGTGCTGCTGCCACGCCAGAAATGGCTCTATTAAGAAGCTGCGGATTTGGTGCTGTCACAGGCGACGCTGCCATGCGAAAGCCCATTAAGGAGATGACAGCTGCAATAAAAACAATGGGGGTGGGGGATTAAAAATCAATGGGGCCTAGTCACTAAAATGGAAATTACATCGGTCTTGAGACGTCTGACCTGCCCCATCAACATGAATCAGCGCTTGTATCTCCTCACTCCCAATTCAAAATGGACAAGCCCCAAAAGTGCAATTCCCAACCGTCTGGCACTGTAGACAGGTTCAATCAAAATGTTGAAGTATTTGATAGTAAACGAATACTGTGTGAACCCCGTTATTCCACGTCTCCAACAGCACAACACTCTCTGCCCACCAGCCATACCGGCATGCTCCTAAGACTAAAGGCAGGGCTACTTAAACAGAGCGGGAAGCAGGGAGAGAGGGTGAGAGGGAGATGGAGTCACAGGAAAGGCTGA
Source organism: Esox niger (assembly GCA_016801105.1). Lineage (NCBI taxonomy): Eukaryota > Metazoa > Chordata > Actinopteri > Esociformes > Esocidae > Esox > Esox niger. Next base: position 6,734 of record JACXGJ010017719.1, read on the forward strand.
CACACAAAGGGGTCTAATTTCAGTAAGAGGGAAGCAATTTCCTGTAGATGCTGAGCCTGTGGCTTGTCTGTCTCTGTGCTGTCTCCGTGTCTGTCTCTGCCCAGTAAGTAGAGTGACACATTCAAAACCATGCCTCCTGGAGCAGTGGAACAGAGGAGCGAGGAGGAGGCTTTGTGCCCATCGCAGAGCTCATATCATTCCCACGATGTCAACAATGGGTGACAGTGTTGCTTTCTAACCTCCTCTTAATGGTCATAAGGAAGGTACTGAGTTCAGACGGAGACTGAAGCCCAGTAGCTGTGTGGATTAATAGATGGGAAATCAATTCTCAGGCCACTGATCAACAGTCAGGGGAATGACCAATAGGGACATGGGTAATCAATGGGCAAATAAGTAACCAATCACCAATTAGTGATTACTGACAAATGACTATAATAGCTGATCAATGGATGACTTGATAGACCTGATGCCACAACGTCTCCATTAAGAGTACCTTGTCTTCAGTGCCACTTCCCTGTCACTGGCATCCCTACCTCCAACCACATAATTTCCTGTATCATAGCAGCTAACCATCATCTTAACTATCACCGTGCAGATAGCCCTCATTACTAGCGCACATGAACTTGACTAAGGTGGGTATTAAACAATTAGTTGTGCAGAGAGGCGCGATATAGAGCTAGAATACATGATATCATAAATCTACTGGTCCCTCCTTTACAAGCGTAACGGGAAGTCTATTACAACTTTAAAATGCAGCAAGGACATAATGGCTGCATGCATGAGCTGGAGGGGTTGAAGAGACAGAAAGGCAGAAAGACAAACAGACAGGCCCAGACAATCCGACAGATAGAGAGGCATACAAACCGACAGACACAGAGAGAGAGGCCGACAGACCTGGTCATGTGGGAGATGCCACACTGTAAACTATCGCTCTACACGGTGTCAGAAGGAGAGATTGAGGCAGGGAGAGAGCACGAGAGAGATTGAGTGTTCTGATAGAGAAGGATCAAGAAGACGGAGGGCGAGTCATACAGCCAAAAAAAGGACTGACAAGGGAGACAATACAGATGTCACTGGTGATGATGGACAGGGGAAGACAGTAATAGTGTTTGACATGGAGCCTGGAGTACACTGGTATTCTATTTGTGATGCAGCCTGCTAGGTGTTGTTGTCGGTAGCTTCTGCCTGCCTCAGCGATGCCCAAACCCAGGCAGGGAACATCTGTCTCTGTCTACTGGATAACCAACACAAAGCCCTGCTACATTCAGTTGAGCTATGAACGTATATATGTCGTGGATAGAAGATAGTGGGAAGTCACACCTCATTACCTGGCCTGCCACAATGACCTAGCGAACAGACTGACGGGGCACACACCTCAATCGCACAGTGGTCCCATAGCCCCTGAACACATACTGGCCAGCAGCTGGTCTTCAATATAACTTAATGAGGAATCCACCAGTCACAGGAACACACCAGAGGTAGTGGCCCTGGACTTCTCATTAAGCCCAGAGTAAAACGGATTACCTCAATCTGTGCAGCATGGCTGCCGGTCAATACTATGACTCATAAACTCATCTTGCTTCCGTTTCTACTTTCTTCATTTGCTTTATTTACAGTGCCTTCAGAAAGTATTCAGACCCCTTAATAATCTGAAAAGGGTCTGTCATTACGACTGAAACAGATGGCAATATTTGCCCATTCTTCCTAGCAAAATTGTTCAAGCTCAGTCAAATTGCAATAAGCCACTTAAGGACATTCAACTTACTGTCCTTCAGCCTCTGCACGGTTGCTTTGGCAGTGTGCTTTGAGTCATCGTTGTTGAAACGGCCAGACGGAAGCTACTGTTGAGTAAAAGGCATATGACGTGCCATCTGAAAACCTCTGAAAGCATGAGGAAAATGATTCTCTGGTCTAATGAGTTCAAAATCCAGCAATTTGGCCTGAATGCCAAGAGTTGCAGCTGGGAAAACAACAAGGCACCGCCCCTCACCTGGCTAATACCACACCTACAGTGAAACATGGTGGTGGGAGCATCACGCTATGGGGATGCTTGTCAGGGGCAGGGAGGTAGGATTGAGGCAAGAATGAAGGGACCAAAATTCAGAGGTTCTTGAAGCAAACATGTTCCAGTGCACACAGGACTTCAGACTAAGGCGAAAATTCATTGTTCAGCATGAAAGAGACCTGAATCACACAGCCAAGACCATGCTGGAGTGGCTTTGGGAAGTCTGAATGTCCCGGAGTGGCCCAGCCAAAGCCTGGACTTTGAACCCCATTGAACATTTGTGTGCTGCTTGAAGATTACAGTTCACCTATGTTGCCCATCCAATCTAATAGAGCTTCAAGGGTTTGCAAGGAAGAATGATAGAAACTGCCCAAATCAAAGTTTCCAAAGCTTGGAGATGCACACCCCAAAACACTGTGAATGCTGAAAAAGGCTCTTCCACAAAGTACTGACCAAAGGGAATAGTTATATACATGAGATATTTTATACTTATATACATGAGACATGAGATTTTTATTTTCAATTACCTGGCACATTTCAAATTTTTTATTTTCTCTGTCATAATGGGTTATTGTGTAATAACAGGTGGCATATATACAGCTCTGGAAAAAACTAAGAGAACACTGTACCTTTTTTGTGTGAGGAAGAGTAGGGTTCAATAAGAAGTCTTAATTTTAACCCTTCGGTTCCTCACTCAAAACCTTCCTTTTCAACTTTTCATCATTCAATCATGGAGATGTATATATTATTTAATCAATTATTAATTAGGTCTATAACTAAACGTGTAGAAAACAAAGGGGTCTGAATAATTACTAAGGCATTTTACATTTAATTAATTTAGCACGAACAGTTAAGAAATATATTTTCATATTGGACGTTTTCCTGGTACATGGTGAGAATCGCTGGCAGCTTAGCGGTGATGCTCTTCATCACTCAATCCATCTTTGTATGTATGCATGTTCTCGATGGCCTTCCCTTTGTCTCTCTCGTCCTGAAAGTCAATGCCTGCAGCTTCTTCATTCTTAATATGCCTCCCAGTAGTGCCTGTGGTCCTATTAAGACAAGTGGTTTTGCTCTATAAAGTGGTATTACAGTGGAACCTATCCAGTCTTCCCTTAACCAGCCTTGCACCGACCTGACTAAACCTTACAGCACCCTGAAACCAGCCAAGCATAACCGTATACCAGCTTGGCACCAACCTGACAACACTCTGGCACCATCCTGACACCAGCTTGCCACCTGCCTGCCACCCAGGGCTTGCATTTCACATTGGCCACAATGGCCGAGGCCGTTGATGCGTCCTTGAGTGGCCTTAATGCCCTTGTTGGGCTGGCCAAAAAAATTTGAATAATACTGGTTGGATTCCAGTGAAATTGACAGTGCTCTCTCCAATCACTGTAATCCGGAGCACAAGCAACTGGCAGGAAATCTGATATCTCAATTGATATTGGCCAGTGCCCACCTGTGACTATCAGTGGTGGTTTTACAGGTGTTTCATTTTAGCTGATGTTAACTCAAATGTAATTGGTGAAGATATTTTCTGAGTTAGCTAGTTAACTCAATGTTAACTTGACTTAACTCAACTTGACTGTTGAAGAGCTAGCTAGCTAACTGTCCTAGGTAAAAATGTGTCTCATCCCTAGACTGTACTAAAAAAGGTAGTAGTGTGTCTTTCTGTGTAGCTGGCTAGCATGCCAGCTAACACTAATCATTAATCTCATAAGAAAATGCTTATCTTAAAATACTTTTTAAATTAAACTACTTGCCTAATATTAATTGTATAAATGTTGCTTTCATTTTAAATATATCTACCAATCTATGTTAAATCAGACTGCAAAGCAGCCCTGCAAATGTCATAACGATATGACCACCCTAGTGTTAGATATCTTGATATAGTTAACATTGGTTAAAAAACTAACTTCTAGTAACTGTTACAGGCACAAGGGTAGAACATGTAGTTAAGGTTGGTAATATCTGTCTAATATTTGTTTTTCTTAACAGAAGGTTTTTTATTGTCTTTATTGCCTTATGGCATTAACACCCTGGGTGAATTATATACCCCCATAAGGCCAAGTGGCCTTGCTCTTACCATCACAGAATTTGAGCCCTGCTGACACCAGCCTGACCCCAGACTCACACCAGTGTGACAACA
>JACXGJ010017720.1:0-10890 GCA_016801105.1 Esox niger
ACCAGCTGTAGTTAGATAAGTTGCTACGGTTCAATGTAGAACTTAAGAGAGAAAATGTAATTCTAGCTTCATTACTAACAACATCTAGCCAGTAATACACAGCACTAAAACAATCTTACTACATGTTGTAAGCTAAAGTCATAAGAAAATGTCCAACATACTTACAGAGAGTGAGGTTTAACTTGCTGCTGTTCCTGTTTTTTTTCCGTGATTCAAAGTTGTTCTCCTCAGCGATTGGTTGAAATCTTGCCATGTGATTGATGCAAAACCCAAATAAGGAATTGAAACCAAACAGACGTTTATAACGGCGTTCAGTATCACTGAACGCCGTAAGTTACGGCGCTTATTGACATCAACAACGCCGTCGCAAACGCCGCACAGAGCAGGAGAAACGGCGTTTTGGACGTCGCTATGGGTGATAAAAGACGCCGTAAATGACGGCGCTTATTGCATTAATTGGACGGCGTCGCAAACGGCGTTTACAACCTTGAGAACGCCGTTTTAGACGGCGGTTTACTGGGGAACGGCGTATTGGACGGCGGTTTACTGGGCGAACGGCGTTCTTTGCGTCTCATTGGACTACGTGGGACGCCGTAATGTGTCATGTTTTTGACTCACTTGGCCTTCCATATGTTTTTGACTCACTTGGCCTTCCATACCATGGTAAATATGACATGAACGTATATAAATTATAATGTTCATGTCACCAAAATGATTTTAGATGAACAAATATTAGCTTAAACTGAGGTTAGTTAAGTATATCTATCTAACATTGATAGCATTTATCGCTAACCTAAGGTATATTTTGATTCCGCTATGTAGTGTTGAGAAAAAGGCCAGAGTGCCGGTGGTGAGCTGAGGGTTTCGGGAGCAGCAGCCGACGACGGATCAGCTACCTACAACGGTACCTGACACGGATGACATACAACTACCCCCGTACCTCGTGTGTGTAGATTTACCCCAGTAAAACAAAAAAACTTTCCACAACTCTCTGAAGAAATGGGAAGGGCACACATAGACTCCAAATAAGGACAATGGGAGGGGTGTTAATGTGTTAATGATAAACCAATCATGGAATGATGTATAAAATGTATATCCTTCATACACAAAGGGAGGGGACTGAAATACAATGATTGGTTTACCATTACATCCTATGTAAAATGTGTACCTCCCTAATGAACATATGGAATATTTTTTTTTTATAAAAGGGCCTGGAGGGTCCCATAACGCAGGCTTTTTTTGTTCGAAAACTCAAGAGGATTTGATCCGACTCGGCTATTGGACGCTCCCGGAACCCGGCACTGTCTGTACTAGTGATTGACATACCGAAATAAAGGCAGGAACTGGTAAGAGATTTGTCTCCCTGTGTGTGTGTGGGTGTGTGTCAAATGCTTGGTCATAATTTCTCTGCCTCTGAGCCGCATCCCTGTTTTTACGAGTGATAGTAGTCAGTGAGATTCTGTGTCCTCCGTATATCAAAAGTTAGACCTTGAGACTATCAGTTGCCTGTCCAGGTCCCCTGCAGGCAACTGAGTGAAAGGGGTAGACACCAACTTTGATGCAATTTCTCTAACTCAACTTTCTTGATGACCGATACTATTCTAATTAGTAGCAGTCAGCCAAAACTAAAATCTGAACCGACATTCATACTCCATGCACTTACTACAAGATAGTTCTACTCATTAACAATGGGGGATGACTTCAGTTCTCTACCCTCACAACAAGTTGGTTGTAAAACCATACATTCCAACATAAAAGCTATTGAGAGGAAAAATATTCAGCTTGCACCTAACATTTGATAATACCCAAAAAATATATACTCATGTTGGGGAAAATACCACAGGTGAGACAGGTCTGAACACAAATTACGGTCTGAACGCAAATTTAACCCGCAGCAATAGGCTACTTTAATTTAATGGGGAAAGTTGGTAGAGGCCATCCCAGGGGGTCTGCCCCCCTTCCTGCAGCTCAGGACAGTACCCAATGCTTGTACCCACTGCATGTAGGCCATGAAGGCCAATTGGATTGTATAAAATGTTAATGAAACACAAGTTTCCACACCAAAACATCTGACATGGTCCTCAAACTAGCTGTAGTAAGAGACGTCATTCTTTCAACTTAGCCGACACTCCATATTAACCGATGGTTCAAAGTTATGAACCTACTCATCCAATATCGTCGCTGTTGGTAAAAAAAATTAAAATGCTCATCTTATCAACACAGTAACAGCAGGTCAGAAAATAAGGAAAAACTCTCAGGACGAAGTCAACAGAAAAACTGATATTATCAAAATCAAGGTACAATCAGTTAGTAATCCCCAGGAAACTCCAATACAGATACCTAAACACAGTCACAGCAATCTATCCCATTTGTCCATGCAACAGTGTATCATTAAACTCCATTAACGAGTATCACGGGCTAGTTTTAGAGCACAATTATTATCTCAGTCATCATAGGTAAACGCAAACAAAGTGAAACTACATGATTTAACCAAACCCAATCCAACACTTTAAACAGGACATTTGGCTTTGGCTATTCGGGGAATAAACAAGCTTTGACTATTTTATTCTGCATTGCAAGTTATGACTATATTGGATTCGAAACCACACTACAGGAAACAGTGTTCACTTCACGTGAAAGACCATCACCATCTAGTCTTCATTCTACCATCTATACAACATACAAGGAGAGAGAAAACACAATATTGAAACTTTATGTAAAACCGCGAGACCATATTTGACAAAAGTAGTAAAGCATCATTGTACTAATAACCAATTTATCACTTGGAGTAACGTTTTTGTATGTATTGAAGCCTAAAGTATCAGGCAAATACCCCCACGAGTGCCAGCGGAGTCGATGCTGAGGCAAGGCCGAAAGAGTGGACCTCGCCATATAATCACAGTAACAGCGCAATGAATGCGTTCACCCAAGTGTACACCAAACAAAACAAAACCTGGCGAATAAAAAAAAATCCAGGTTAAAAACAATTCCACCCAGGAATACAAAATGCTGCCAATCGGAACCCAAGTGCACAGGGAATACCAAAAGGGAATATGCATTTACTAGGTCAGCCATTATCATATATCACAAATGCCCGGGCCTTGGGCCACCATCGCACACCGATCATGGCTTCATTAACTCAACTACATACCAAACCACTAGCTGACCACAAACATTGGCCTTAAACAGGAGCAATCAATACTCCATCCTACAGTCTCTAAAATTCGTGGTTATTGAGCTTCGACAAAATCAGCGAGGTCCTTTGAGCATAACATGTGGAGATATACCCCACCACATGCGCAACAGATATAGCCCCTTAGCCATCAGTGCTCTTCCTACATGGTTGGAAATCAACCGAGGTCCACTCACCGCTAGCCCACAGGACCAAATCTCCCCTACCTACAATACATGACGTACGAGGAGACATAGGGGCTCAATTCCCCTATTGTCAAAAAACAAGACATCTTTCATGTATCACGCAACAGACATTATCACAGAAACCAAATCCACCAATAAAGAGTGCATGGGAGTGTTACTAGTGCTATCAGGACACAGAACAAAAACAACCTTTTCTTCACAACAGTTACATACTATAAAAGTACTCCTACAAACTGTACTTTCTCAAAACCAACTATCTACTTCCACAAATCCACCAAACCTCACAAACCGTAACCAGCTAACTAGTTTACCAAACCCTACAAAAAGGTATAAATCCGGCATTCTCAAATTATGTCTGAGAGAAAAAAACAAAACAGGGGTGCGTTAAGGAATGATCCGGGAACACTAAAGCAATCGTCTTGATTCCCACTCATATCTTCCCAAACCCAATGTCCAATAAAATGTCTAATGGTAGCTTCATAAACTTAAAACGTAGCAGTTAGCATAGTCTCCTCTCAACCCCGGGTCCGTAGTCTTCTATGGTCTTAGCCGCTGTAAACGCTGTCTGGGCCTACAGAGATTAGATATCTGGTGTGTTCTTCTCCTCCCTTTACGAGTCATGTCTTGACCCGCGTAGACCAAGGGCTAACTTGGTCACCAGCGGGGCCGGCTACATCGAATGTAGGGAAAGTTCTCCAGTGATACTGCGTTGCCGGGCAGGGTGGGACAATGCAAAACACCAAGGAGTCCCAGAGATCGGCCTGGCGGAACACCGCGGGAGGGTGAGGGCGGATCTGAGGGACGATCCATCCAACCGGAGCGAAAAGAACTACAACACAGAGATCAATAAACCCCACACAAACTTTTCTAAACTTCCATCAGTCACCACTTTCTACATACCATAGCCAACGCGTTCCAAACCACTTTACAATGTACTTTCTGCAACTCCCATATGCAACCTCTGCCATATTCCTCCAATCTGCCCAGTAGGCCACGAATCCGTCACCGAACGAAAAAGTCAGTTACCTGGAAAACCTAATAACTCCAAAAGATACATTTGTGCACATGTCCAAATACCATACATGTCAAACATAATTTTTGACGGTCCATCTTAAACGCGAGATACCGGCAAAGATTTACTGCCACACTTACCCAAAATTAAACCCAGCAAACCAAAGCGTAGCGAAAACGCCGGATCCAGAGCAAACCCAAATGGGGCTACCATGCCGCCACTGTCACCCTGGTACCTCGATTAAGGTGCTCAGCATGCGTTAATAAGCTTGTCAGCCCTTCCGCGAGGTATTCAAGGCCTACCGTTGCCTTGTCTGCAGATTCAAATGTGCACTAACACATAACCACTTCACACTAGATCGCGCCCTTACCTCCAGAGTTAAAAATTTCAGCCTGGGTACCTGTATGGATATATCCCGAATATCATGTCAGCCGGGCGCCTTTGCTCTCATCCTTCTAGTAGCTAACATACGATCGGGGGAGGATTTAAGCTCCAGAGACCCAGTCTCTGGCCGTGCATGGTTGACTCGCTTGCATGTGTTCGAGATACCAGGTTAAGTAACCAAAGGACGAGCTCCCAAATTGTGATGGAAATTTCATTGATAGACACTCTTAAAGGAGTCAGAACAGAGACAAAATTCGCTTGGCAATTCACATTCTACAGATACAAATCACAATCTACGAAACAGGTGCCCAATCCCAACGTCCCCTCTAAACACTAAACACTGAACCCTAACAGATTTAACTGACGTCCCCAGAACTCCCTCAGTAGTCTTCTTCGGTCCTAGCTGCTGTAACCACCGCCTGGGCCAACGGAGATTACGTATCTGGTGTGTTCTTCTCCCCCCTTTACAAGTCACGTCTTGACCCGCATAGACTCACTCAACACGCCCAGCGTGGAGCAAAACGCGTCGGGGGCTGTCTTATTCACCAGTGGGGTTGACTAGGTCAAGTGTAGGGAAAGTTCTCCAGCGATTCCGCGTCGCCGGGAAGGGTAGGACGATGCAAAACACCAAGGAGTCCCAGCGAACGACCCGGCGGAACACCACGGGAGGGTGGGGGCGGTCAGAGGGACGATCCATCCAACCTGAGCAAAACAGACTACAACACAGAGATCAATAAACTCCACACAAACTTTTCCAAAACGCCCATCAGTCACCACTTACTACATACCTTAACCAACGCTCCAAACCACCTGACAATATACTTTCTGCAACTCCCATACGAAACTTCCGACAAAGTCCTCCAATCTCCCCGGTAGGCCACGAATCCGTCACCGATCAAAAACGTAATAGACCGGATAATCTAATAACTCCAAAAGATACATTGTTCACATGTCCAAACACCATACATAATTTTCATTATCTCAGCCGGTCCAACGTAACTACGATGGACCATCAATGGTGTACAGCCTCACTTACCTATGTTCAGAGACTCATGCAAAAAATAAAACAAATACAATGAAAAAAAAAATATATATATATCCACTAACAATATGAATTTTCAGTGGTGAAAAGAAGATTTATGTAAGTCTAAATCATGTGCCCTAACACATATATACCTGCGCCTTAACGCAAAAAGGGTGCCCTAACACTTTTATACTTGCGCCCTAACGGAAACGAGAGTGCCCTAACACTTATACATGCGCCCTAACGCAAACTAGAGTGCCTTAACACTGATCTCAATTAACGTGCCCTAACACCGTTAATAGACCCGTCGGACCGTAAGTGAGATAGTATTCCTACAAATTAAAAATGTGCCCTAACACATATCCCAATGGCCTATTGCCGACTGTATTGTGCCCTTATCTCCTGAGTTCAAAATATCTGCCCGGGTACCTGTACTGATAAATCCCGAATATCATAACAGCCGGGCGCCTTTGCTCTCACCCCTCTAGTAGCTAACCTACGATCGGGGGAGGATTCAAGCTCCAGAGACCCAGTCTCTGGCCGTGCACGGTTGACCCGCTAGCATATGAATTCGAGACACCAGGTTAAGTAGCCAAAGGACAAGCTCCCAAATTGTGATGGAAATTCCATCGATAGATAGAACCTAATGATTCTCTGAAATAATACAGATGCATGTCACAACTAAAGACCAGAGTTATATACCAAGTAATAGATAAGCAAACATGTCTCCAAAATACATTAGTTAAGAAATTGCCACAACAGAATCATAAACTATGTAACCCATTAACAAATGTCTTACATAGCTTAACAGCTCTCAAATTCTTTAAATTGGCTATCATGCATTTATAAATTCTTGTAGTGTCTTCGCACATGCCTAACTTAATTAGTTTGCACACTAGGGGATAAGCTGCGCAAGAAAATTGTAGGAAACTTTGAGAAAACCTCCAGCACAATTCCAGTGGTTTACCATCTACAACCATCAGGGTTTATATTAGCATATCCACAGCACCAAAAGTTTAAGTAAAATTCTCCAACTTTTATTCCAAATACAGGAGGCCAGCCAAACCCTAAATAACAACTTTTGTGCATATTCTTTGACCACTAGGGTAATGACTTTTTCAATTTAGTTCTGAAAAATTATTTCCTGTAGCACAAATGGATGAACTTTTGCCTATAAATGACTAAAATTAGGTATATTCCATTGAAATATAGAAAAAGATCATGCACAAACCATTTTTTTTATTTTGTATAGGTACAGCTATATAAGCGAGGTGTTTAACTGTTCAAAGAGGGTACTTGAGTTTAAATTACCTTAATTTGGTATCAACACTATATAATGTTGTATATATGTGACTCTAAAGCTTGTGTTCAATTTTATATCTGCTTACAGTGAATTCAAAAAAGGCAAAAAACTGATAAATATTTTTCTTTTAATCATTTTGTGCATGAGTTTTTTTTATCAAATCACCTTGAAAGTAAGATTTTATCCAATCTTTAATGAAAGCTCATCCAAATATGATACAGGGAAATTAGTTTGTAAAAAGTCATCACCCTATTGACCACGTCTGTGGTTCTATTTACAAAAATGTTGGTCTCTACCGTCACTATTGTTGGTTTCTAAACCATACATTTCAACATTAAAGCTATTGAGAGGAAAATATATTCAGCTTGCACCTAACATTTGATTATTCCAAAACTGCTTGTGTTGGTGAAATTACCACAGATGAGACCAGTCTGAACACTCAGTTTTAACCCTTAGTAATAGGCTACCCTGATTCAGTCCCTGTTTGCACCACATTGTTATTTACTTCACTTACTTACAAGATTTATTACTACACACGTGCCAACTTGCTATCCGCCTAGCATGGACTTTGAGAATTTGGAATCTGAGCATTAACAATTACAATATGAATGTAAGTTTCATTGGAAGTGAATGTGCCTAAATAATGAGAACAACAGAAACCTCAGTGTTTAGATTATCTCTGTAGGTTGTGCTTCGATAACTACAGGAATGTTTACATTGACCATTTGGCATGGGGGTTACTATCTTGGGAACCTGATCTGTGCAAGGTAAACACGCCCTTCAGTGTATATATCAGCTTGTAACCAACATTACAGTGAAAAGAGAGGAGAAGAGATTGAGTGAGATAAGACTGAGGTTGTGTAAGGAAGACCAGGTCCATATCCTCATGAACAAGACTATCTAATGCTGCAATAAATAATAAACTCTCTCTTGACAACCGGGTAATACACAATTACTATTAAGTCTAGTAAGCACTTCCCATCACAACAGGGAAGATATAGTGTCTTCTGGACCAAGAAAACATCTTTCAGTGTCAACATTTTCTCTCCACTGAATACAAAGTGAATATGCCAATACACGTGGGAGGTGGTCAATGGTCATAACCAGCAATTACACAGTCAAGTACCCTCTAATAAGAAAGGTTTATCCTACAAAAGACCCTCGTATGGTATGTTCCAACCTATGGTCAAAAGTCCTATACATTCTGTGACAGTCATATGTGCAACTCCTAGCAGGTGGTATAGACAGGATGCGTGGGGCCCATCAGTATCAGGCAACACGTCCTAGCTATGGTCCGTTGTTCAGAGTTAGTCAGCACATATGTGTTGTGTTAAGTTTCTTATGCCTATTTCCTCTCATTTTGCTTCGTTTCTCAGGTTCTTCACCTTGTTTGGAGTCAGTCTTCTCCAGACACCACTGTTTCAGAGTAACCTCATCATTGGATGTCAGTTTGGTAAGGGGTATGTTGTGTGTTTGCATCCTCGTTGTCATTGCCATTGCAGACAGTGTTGTGAGCCATCTGAAACAGATTTTTTTTATCTGAGATGCCATGTTACACTAGCATGTCTCTCTGTCCTGCTTGTTTGGTTTCACAAACCAAAGGGTCAGTGTTTGCAGATGAAGGCATAACAAACATGTTCATGCTCTATAACAAACTTCACATGATGGTTCTGCAGTAAGTCACAAAGTAACCTTCTGTTTCTTAACCTTATGTATGGTGATTGTGTTTTTCTTCCCTGTCGTCAGTCTACTGACATCGTCTCTTAGGTAGAACTGTCTCACCGTTGTCCTTTCTGTTGAGGTGTCTTCAGAACTGCTCCTCAGTTGTTTCCCTGCTTTGTACCAGAAGCCAAAGCTCTTCTGACACAGTGAGTGGAATTTGTGTCTTGCAATCTGTCTCCCTGTCTGAACTGAAGCAATATCCCTCTTTGCCTTTGTCTCTCTGGAGGCTTTGTATTTTGCTCTCAAATCATCAACCAGAGCATAGTGGAAAATCATTGTTTTTTTGTATTGGAGAGATCATAGACTGACCTTGGAAGTATTCTGTCTACTCTTAGGGCTGGACTCCCAGGAATCTCAGAATTTTTAGGCTTTGCTCTTTGCTGTTGCTATATGGAACTGAAGTATTTCTCCTTGTATTTGTTACATTCACACTATATGTTGGCTGAATGCAGTATAGACATCAGCTGCTCATTGGCAAAATGTCGAGTAGATGTCGATTTTTCCCTTCCACTGATGTTTGAACGACGCTTCCTGCTTCATTGCTGACATTTAACTGACATTTTATTGATCAACTGCCGACCTTTAATAGCTCTACTGCGGACATTTAATAAATCTACTGCTGACAAAGTGAAGAGACAAGATAAACCCTAGATTTATGAACTTTAAGAATGTACAATTTAACAAAAAACAAAAGAAGCCTATACAAAAACACTCAACAATTGTGCATTATATAGGCTACATATCAATTGTCCTCTTCTGCAGGTCTCTCCCTCCAGCTGCCCTTTCAACCTCGACCTCAGTAATTCCTGGCAAACGTGGGTTTTTAAGAGTCTGAAAGACAAAATATGAAGCGATTGCAATGAGTATGACAGTGATTATGTAGCATTCATTTTAACGTGATGGCACCACGTAAAGAAAAAAAAATCTAAACGTTTTTTTTAGACAAGGGACACAATATGTCAGTGTACAAAACCATTCTTATGGTATGTAGCGTGTTTGATCGATTTTCTGCATGCAATTTGAGAAACGCAGATCACTGTCATGGTCAGAGCTACCAATACGCTGAAAGCAGACGAGTTAAAACAGGAAAACAGACATCCTGATCGCATTCAAAACAACTCTCGTTCTCCCTATGCTAAACAAATGATATCAGGGTTTGCCAGAAGGAAGGAGATGGAAGGATCGGGCCAGTCATCAGAGGAACACACGTTATAGAGAAAAGGCCAGTCACCAGAAGATGTAGCTATCAATATTGCTGCCACAAATGTATCCCCGGTTATATTGATGTGTAGTGAGAAACACAGATGTTAGGTAAAGCAAGTTTGGCTAGCTAACACTAACAGTACTATTTCCATGATTATCCATGATTGTTCATCCAAAATTAAATGCAACATAAAGGTATCGGTTTTCAATGTGATTTTTTTTCAGGAGTAGTTTAAGCCGTTGCAAAAAAAGAGAATGGGGGAGCAGGGACAAGTGTCAGGCAACTTCAAAGTTGCATTAAATTATGTATTATACTTGAATCTGAATAACCTTATTAATTAGGATAAATTATTATAACATTCTCTTAAAAGGTTATGCTCTGCGTTTTTATAAGACGTATACGCATTACTTCAGTAGGCAGGAGAGACAATATTCTTGATAATGACTGACAGAGTGGTACAGAAAATAGAGACCCAACAAGCTCTGTGCAAAATTCTAAAGTTAATCATGACATTTTAAACAAAAGAAGTACGGTATTACCATATGCCTTTGTCCACTGAACTTCTTCGAATGACTTCTTGACCCAGGAAGAACTTTAAAAAGTCAGTGCATTATTTAAAAATACACATGTTTTATGTTTTATTAACACCAATGATGTTATTTGGTGAGAGAAAGTTGGCTTGAGAAACTCAACAGAACACAGAGGTACTAATTAACTCTTGAGCACAGGTGTATAGATAGAACACACGTCCTGTCTATGCCTCCTGCTAGGAGTTGCCCATGTAACTGTCACAGGCTTGAGGGATAGGACCATTGACCATATGTTGGAACAACCCATACAAGGGTCATTTAGGCCTTTCTTAT
>JACXGJ010017721.1:0-10889 GCA_016801105.1 Esox niger
TATATATATGTATGTATATATATATATATATATATACAATATAAAAAACACATATATACAATATAAAAAACATCATTCTCACACTCATGAACGCATCTATATCTATATACACATATATACACATATCTATATCTATATGTGTGTATATATATATATATGTAGAGGTCTGTAATTTTTCCTCCATACAGACCTTCTCCAGATCCTTCAGGTTTCGGGGCTGTCGCTGGACAATACGGACTTTCAGCTCCCTCCAAAGATTTTCTACTGGGTTCAGGTCTGGAGACTGGCTAGGCCACTCCAGGGCCTTAAGATGCTTCTTATGGAGCCACTCCTTAGTTGCCCTGGCTGTGTGTTTCATGTCGTCATGCTGGAAGACCTAGCCATGACCCATCTTCAATGCTCTTACTGAGGGAAGGAGGTTGTTGGCCAAGATCTCGCGATACATGGCCCCATCCATCCTCCCCTCAATACGGTGCAGTCATCCTGTCCCCTTTGCAGAAAAGCGTGTGCTGCAGGATTTTAATCCATGACGGCGTAGTGTGTTATTAATGTTTTTTTTTTAGACTGGAGTCCCAGCTCTCTTCAGGTCATTGACCAGTTCCTGCCGTGTAGTTCTGGGCTGAGCCCTCACCTTCCTCATGATCATTGATGCCCCACGAGGTGAGATCTTGCATGGAGCCCCAGACCGAGGGAGCCCCAGACCGTCATCTTGAACTTCTTCCATTTTCTAATAATTGCGCCAACAGTTGCCTTCTCATCAAGCTGCAGGCCTATTGTCCTGTAGCCCATCCCAGCCTTGTGCAGGTCTACAATTTTATCCCTGATGTCCTTACACAGCTCTCTGGTCTTGGCCATTGTGGAGAGGTTGGAGTCTGATTGAATGTGTGGACAGGTGTCTTTTATACAGGTAACGAGTTAAAACAGTTGCAGTTAATACAGGTAATGAGTGGAGAACAGGAAGGCTTCTTAAAGATAAACTAACAGGTCTGAGTGAGCTGGAATTCTTACTGGTTGGTAGGTGATCAAATACTTATGTCATGCAATAAAATGCTATTTAATTATTTGAAAATCATACAATGTGATTTTCTGGATTTTTGTTTTAGATTCCGTCTCTCACAGTTGAAGTGTACCTATTGTACAAATTACAGACCTGTAAGGAAATCCTTCAAATATTATATTCAATAACTCTAACAACTGCTGCTAGTCTACACTGTTATGGAGAGTATATTACTTCCATACTTGCCATACCTCAATGTTCAAATACTACCTAGATTGCTGCAATATCAATAATACTACCCAGATTTCTGCTAGTTTACAGTAGTCTTTTTTGTTCTAAACTGCTGCTAGTGTACAGTGTTATGTACGTCAATCAAATATATTTCAAGCAAATGTATTGTTACTTTACTTTATTATTATTTTCTGTGTAGCTGCATTTTTACTTATATACTCCCCTTTTCTTAACTCTCACTATGTAGTGGTCAGGTGCCATGGCGCTATCATTTAATTTTGCAGGATGACACTTTGTTGTTTGGTGTATTTGATAAATGAAACATTGAATACTCTCTTCACAGAACAGCACAAACTAGCTCTAACCAGAATAGCAAGAGCAGTGGGAGGCCCCTGGTGCACAGCTGTGCAAGACAACTGTTAAAGAAAAATTAATCGGTCTTGAGTCCAAAGTTCAATATGTTTTTTTTTACATGCGCATGGGATAATCGATATACGGCCACCTAGTATGACCGCACTCTGAGTAATCAAATAATCTAGATACGACAGGTGTCTTTGTAGCATCTTCACTGACCACGCCCCCAACTCAAAGTTGTCACACATTGAACAAAGAACAGATGCCAGGTCATTCTCTAGTCAAGCTGATCTCTTCAACAGATAAACAGAGAACCCAGTGGTCTGTTAATTATTCATTGACTTAGGTCACATCTTACTAAATTAAACCACCATAGAAATTAATATAAACTCATAACTGCCAATGCAATATAAAATAATAACGTTGAATCATTATATTGCTTCACAATTTCAAATTTCTATCACAGGACAAATACATTAGAGTCCAGTTTGAGTAACAACCTCACTGTTCCTAAACAGGCAGCTTTGTGAAATAGTACCCACAAAACATAAGTCTCAACATCAAAAGTGAGGCGACTCTGGGATGCTGACCTTCTAGGTAGAGTTAATCCTCTATCCAGTGTCTCTGTTTTTTTGCCCATCTTCATCTTTTCTGGTTTTTAGCCAGTCTTATGGCTTTTTCTTTCCAATTCTGTCTGGAAGGCCATCTCTTCGTTCCCACTCGTCCTCGGAATCCCTATACTGTTGCCTTTATTTTCTCTGTTTTACCCAAGTTGAGAAGCCTCCGTGAATGATCCACCAGCCAGAGCAACAACACTGAAATGTTCTTAAGTTGTTTTTAAAAAGAATAGAGAAAGCAGAAATTCTTCACTTATGTCTATGAGAATAATGAATTACAAATGGAGGAGATTACCACAACATTTATCGTTTTCCTATTCCGTCACACACCAATTCGGTATTCATTTCCAAGTGACCCCACGTCCTGGCACCAAAAGATACCAGGGATACATGGCCAACTCAGTGGAAACCGAAATCCTTGGTATTTCTAGGTAATCCATTGGTGATTGACGGCAATGACAACGACATGTATCTATCTATAAGGTTGAACTTCAATTAAAATGAGTTGTTAGCAATTAGTGTATTTTCATAAATATCTGTTTTAGACAAAACTGTTAGTTTTGTAAATGATCCTCCCCATTAAAGAGGATAAAAAAAGATTTTGACAATTGGCTTCACAGCTCTCTTTTCTTAATGCCAGTGTTTTTGAACTATTAATGCGTGCACAAGAGAACTGTCAATGTATAGTCTTGTGTCTACATCTTCAATTCGCATCTGGAGCGGGTTGATGGTGTCTGACTGACAACAAAAAGTTTAAAGAATCCAATTCAAGTCAAGCTGGCCATACTGATAGTTCCAAATAAATCGATCAGAGACAGCTAAAATATTAACGATGCCTAAATCAACTTCTTGGTAAATTAGGAAGAAAGTACTGGTTAGCTCATTTATGGTAAATTGATTTGACCAAGATAGTGGATGACCAAATAATGCTTATTATAATGAAGAAAAATTACACAGAAATAAAGACAAAACAAAAACCTACAGAAACATGAATATAAAGAAGAGATGTGCAGAGTACTTTAAAAAAATTAGTATTGTTACAGATATGAGCAATTTTCTGCACACTGACATGAACTATTCGTTTAATGTCATCATCTGATTGGATATTTACTAAAAACCATTGATTGTCACATGACTAAGCCTGCTATAAACTCATTTTGTCAGTAAAGTAATGGGTGGAAATGTTCATAGATCCTGCAGATACGATTGGATTCTCAGAGAAGCTCCCTCACACAGACATAGCGGCACCTGCTTTCACTTTGACTCATTCACCTCTCAATGCTAAACTCTCTCTGAACACATTTTATGTTGATCATAATGATTTTATAGTCCGCCATCAAGCTAGATGTGTGTTTCTTAGTTAGCTATCTCCATGGCATCTCCCTTAGAGGGTGAGAAGCTCAGTCATATGTGAGGAACTCGGAGTAGAGCCGCTGCTCCTTTGCATTGAAAGGATTCAGTTGAAATGGTTCGGCATCTTGCAAGGATGCCCCCAGGAAGTCTCCCTAGGGAGGTGTTCCAGGCACATCCAGCTGGGAGGAGACCTCGGAGCAGGGCCAGGACTAGGTGGAGAGATTATATTTAGAGACTGGCCTGGGAACGGGATTGCCCAGTCAGAGCTGGCAAATGTAGCTAGGGAAAGGAAAGTTTGTGGTCCCCTGTTGGAGCTGCTGCCCCCGAGACCTGATAAAGGATAAGTGGTTAGAGATAACCATAATATGGTTTGTTTGTCTGTTCTATCTTGTTTAGTCGACAATTCCATTTCTGATGAAGCATTGATTTAGGTATTATGTGAGCTAATTAAGCCAATGTTTGAATTTTGTTGTTACTCATCACACTATATTTTGTGAATGACAGATTATAACAAGATAATATAACAATATGGAGAAGTAAATGGCAAAACTAGCCTTCTGGACGAATATCCATGCATTCATTAGCAGGTTTTTTTTAAATATGAGGATGATGAAAAACAACAATGTGCGATGGCCATTTGAGCTGTCAGGATTTTTAAACAGTCAACATGTTTTAAATGAGTATATGAACATCACAATAGCACTGAAAGCGCCCTTTCGAGTTTTCTGGATACAAATATTACATGATGGGCGCAAGCCCAGCACGAAACACACACGGATTGAGAAAAGCATTCACAGTTAATGTCACAAATTGAGTGACTTCAGTTTTGCCCAAGCCTGCCAAAATGTGTTTTCTAATATGAGCAGCATGTTTAAATATTATCCTATTGCATGTATTTTATTTTTATTATCTATGGTGTGCCTTTGAAGTATTTAAGAGTGATTTGGGATTTAACCTGCAGAGTGGTCATTTGGGACTTTTGCATTTGTAATTGACATTCTCTGGGTATATTTTTTTAAACCCATTCATAGAAGACTATCACTATGTGTCTTTACTGAACTTTAAATCCAGTCAGTGATTTGTTATTGTCCTGTTTTTGAGAAACAAGCTTATTAATTTCATTAGTCGAGAACGCAGCAAGATCGGTTTTTCATGAGTATAGTCCTTCATGAATTATTCCCAAAACCCATTAATTTTGCATATCCCGTATTTGTTTGGAATAGTTTCTGTCCCTGACAACCAAACATGGGTTCATAAGATTGGGTAATTCATTTTGAAAGTTGCATAAACAGCCAGCCTTTCATAGGGGGAAAGGCCTGACCCAAATACAGCATAAAAGCCAAAACTGATCAACAATGCCAAGCATTTTGATGTCAGTGTTACATCTGCCCAGTCATAAGCAGTTATCAAAGACTTGCTCAGTGCTGCTTTTGGTGATAGGGTAAATCCTCCAGAGAGGCCAATGGGGGAAAAGTTGCTATTTTTGAAATGCAACTGAAACAGATTTTGAAGTAAAAGCAATGTTTGCACTGCCAAATAAAGGTTTGAACTCAAGGAGAAACAAAGATCGTGCAGACAGACTAAAAGGAGAATGTGCAGCCAAGAAAAACAAGTATGTGAGCATGCACTTTGACTATGAGATTAAACTAAAATCATTTTAAATCAAGACATTCTATCCTACACCTTCAATGGAGTTAAACCTTGGTTGGATCAGCAGCATTGCACTGCCGTTTAACAAAATGCTTGACCTACATTTTTGTGTGTTTGAGCAGCTTGCCACATCCTTAAAATGGCTGTCTAAAATCTGCTGTTTGTTGCTTCTGAGTTCAAAGTTCTAAATGTATGCTGCTTTATCTTTTGATCAAAGCTCAAATTATGAAATCATTAAGTCATTCATGCTTTTGTCCCAGGGGGTGTGCAGACTTTTTTTACATTTTAGAATTTAACTCTTGTCCAGAGGGACATACAATAATTGCATACATTTTAAGAAAGCTATGTGAATGTAACACACAGCTTAGTAGTGAGTGCATTCTAGTGAGTGAATAAGTTATTGATAAATCCGAGCTGGAGAAAAGACCATGACTAATAATACTGTGTTAATAACCCACACCACGTATAAACCTCCTGCCATACATTTTATGGCTTTGTGTGTATACAAACCTGAGTATTTACCACACACATATATAAACCTCACTTGCCCGGAGATTTTATCTTTCACACAACCCCTTCCCCAACCTGTCCATGTCCAATCCTACCTTTGCAACCGGTCACTACTTGAAGGTCCATCAAGCTTTCAACGTTACGGCTCAAACTGAACCAGTGTGCTTTTGCGAAAAGATTAGGGTAACTTCTCTTGTCAAATGCTTTCGCCAACAATTACACATAATTATTAATTACACAACGTTATCTACAAGTATAGATAGTTGTGCAAAAGTGACCATGAATATGACTGCCTTGCTACAATGTTAGCTAGATAGCTACCTCTAATATTAACTTGTTATGTCGGTGCAATTCTAGGCTTAACTTTAATAGGTGACTTTCTGCTTATATTGATAGGATGATGTTGATTGATAAGAGTGTAAAAAATTGCTATATTAACTTACCGGGCAGTGCAGAAGCATGACTGGTCAACAAGGCTGTGTTGGTCTCATTTGTGTTCATGGAGTTTTTGATTCTTTGATTGCAATCTGTATGCTTGTTTCAAATATTGTGTCCCTTCCTTGGTTATCTGAATATTCTGGACATATTCTACCACTGCATATTGCAATGCCTCAATTGCATATTGGAATCC
Source organism: Esox niger (assembly GCA_016801105.1). Lineage (NCBI taxonomy): Eukaryota > Metazoa > Chordata > Actinopteri > Esociformes > Esocidae > Esox > Esox niger. The sequence continues at coordinate 6,344 of JACXGJ010017721.1, forward strand.
TTAAATCTGGTGGATATCGCAGAGGTATTGCTTAAAAAAATAATCACACTGACAGGTAGGTAATATGCCACTTTTCCCCACCGTACTTGGCTATTTTTCAATAAGCTGTAAGCCGTAATCATCAAGATTGAAACAAAAAAGGTTTGAAATGTTTCACTTTGTGTAATGAACCTAAAAGGTGTCACTTTGATTTGTATAACATAAAAAAACTTCACTGTGATATTCAATTTTTTTTAGATCCACCTATACAATGAATTACATTTTTCTGAGCAATGTATTTTAGCATTTCAGTGCAAGTAAAATCCACCAAAAATGTCCTCAGTTGTCAATTAACTCATGAACTGCATAAACCTGCATAAACCTTGTGAACTGTGTTACATTTTTTGCATATATGAAGAAACAAACATGTCTGTTATTTGCAGCCTACAGGAGGAATTACTGGTACATTACTTTCAGTGCAACCCCCTGGATGTGAGTGGCCATTTATCAGTCTGCGTTTTTGTCTGTACTTGTGTTGTTGTGAACTCGTTTGACATCATCTTTCACGGCCCAAGTATAGTTCCAATCCAAAGAATGCAAGTTACCAAGAATATCTAAAATGCCCGGATGTGTACTTGATCCGCCTCTTTTATTGAGGATGTATGGGTGTGTGACTTGTTCAGCGAGAATGCAATCTGATATCCCAGAATTAATTTCAAGATGTCAGGAGAGCAGGAAAAGCATACGGTATTGCACAATAGCCAAATACACATGCATCTCTATCTAGGTAGGAGCGTTCTCTGACTTCGCGTTCTTGCAAGACCATACTCTCAAGAACTCTTCGCAAGAACGTTTTTCTGATGGACACAAGTATGTCCTTCCTGCCAGCTTGTCGTTAATCAAGCCGCGTTTTTTGTTCGTACTTGTGAACTCGACTGATGTAATCTTTCATGGCCCATGTACTGTTCCAATCCAAAGAATGCAAATTACCAAGAACTCCAAAAATACCCGGATGTGTACTTGATATGGCTCTTTTATCCAGGATGCATAGGTTGGTGACTTGGTCAGCGAGAACAAATCTGATATCCCAGAAGTCATTTCAAGAAGCCAGTAGCGCCAGACAAACTTGAGAGCTGTACGTTTTTACTGATTTCAGGTAAACGGTACCTATAAATCAGCATCTGAAATAAGAATTATGAGAAGTTGAAAGAATAATATATCTTGCTACAGACAGTCTGAGGACCATGTCAGATTTTTCTATGTGTGGAAACTTTAATTTCATATACATTAAACAATGCCTTTGGCCTTTATTTGTGGCTTAACCAAACAGCGTAAGACAATGGCTCCAAGAAGGGGGGCAGACCCACGAGGATGACCCCAAACCACCTTTCCCATTATATCAGGGTAGCCTATTAAGCAATAGGGTTATATTGGAGTGTTCAGACTGGTCACATCTGTGGGTAATTTCCCCAACACAAGAATATTCAGTTTTGGGATAAGAAAACATTAAGTGAAAGCTAAATATATTTTCCACTCAATAGCTTAAACATAGAAATGTATGGTTTTGAGACTAATTAAAAAGTGAGGGTAGAAACCTAAAGTCATCCCCCATTGTTGATGGTGGAATAATCTTAGTGTCGATAGAACCACAGAAGAAATATGCATAAAGGTGGTGAATAAGGGTTTGACTGATCGCCAATATTTAAAATATCAATTTATCAAAGTTGAATAATTTCCCTAAAGTTAAGGAGGTTAATCAAGACATGTTTGTGACAAAGTAGTTTGGCCATTGCCTGTGAAACTGCTAAATTTGGATGCCATAGATATGCTAATAAAATTACCTTGTTGTGGCTGGTGTCTTCTCCCCAAGAATTTAGTTGTGCATGTGCCAAGAAACTACAGGAGTTTTATAAATGCATGACAGCCAATTTCGCAGACCTGTGACAAGCTACTGAGGTAAAGTCACATCTGAAAGCTCTTTAGCTACGTAAGATGTCAATAGGTTATAGGGTTTATAATTCATTCGCACAAGCGCCCGTGTTGTACATTTGATGTCTTTGATTGTGTTTAAGAATGTTTGTGTTTTTGACATGCTCCCTCTGATGACTATACAGTATGCAGCTCTTTATCGAATTGATTCTAGATGGATTCACACCAATGTAAAGTGAAAATCATAGTCTTTCCATGCACATCTTTCCCAATGAAACATGTGGAGAGGGTTTTAAGATTTGTATAAACTATGCTAAGTGTGTACATTTAACCATTTAATCAGAATAATTAACAGTTATTCTCAGGTTGCATCGACATCACTGTTGCTATGGTCACAGACACAGATTCTGATGAAAGTTTAACGTGTTCAATTGACTGAAGTTAGACTGGGGCTGATTACCATTTGTTCTAAGCCTAAGGCTTAAAAACATCCCAGCGAAAAAAATCCAGTTAATGTGTTAAGTATAAACTTTGACCGCATTTTATTTTAGTCAATCATGGCCAATTTTTTACATAAAGAACAACTGTATATTAAATAAACATCTATAGTTATCAATTTGTTAAATAAACCATAGCACACACATTAGATTGTGCACTGATAGGCATGATGAGTGAGTTTGCCATTTTTTATTTGCTCCTGTCTGGGGAGAGATTATGTTGTGGTACCTAGTACCTCCAGATCAAGTTAAACTTTCATCAGTATGTGTTGTCTGTGACCATAGCAACAGTGACGTCGATGCAACCTGTGAATAACAGTTATTAAAAATAACGTTTATTATTCTGTTTAAATGTACACATTTAGCCTAGTTTATACAATTCTTAAACTTCTCTCCACAGATTGTATTGGGACAACAGTGCATGATCTGATTCATGGCTAATCGGGTGTGAGAATTCAATGCCCAGATAACGCCCCGCCTTATGATTTGATCATGACATGATTTGAAGGAAGGTGTGAAGAAATTGTAATGTAAGAAATGAACGTGGAATAACGTGTTTGAACAAAGACATTTCAAGATCAGACGTGAAAAAACATTTAATTAATTTAGCATACACTTTTTGCACACTTGAATAAATTGTTTTCATACGATTGAATTTAGTTTTTCATATTATGAAATATTTCAGTTGTCTACCATTTTAATGGCTGAATAGATAGTCCTGGCCATTTTTGATTTGGCTAAGCAGTCATGTCTGACAATATTATTCCAGTGCTAGTTGCTATCGGGCATAAATATAGCACATGAAATCAAACATCAACCAAGACAGTTCTTGATGGAAAAGGACATTTTACATCTACTATTATAGAAACATGTCTTGGTTGTGAGCTTCACTCGAATGATGGAACCTCTTAGATCCACAAGTTTTCAGGACTGATTTATTGTCTTCGTTGTTGGGAGTTGACTGCACAATTCCCAGTGGACGATAGTCCAATGGACTGTTAAACCACACTAATCGTAGATTTGCAGTTATCTGTTCAACAGATCGGGACATCACAACCCCTTTTCTGATGATACATCACGTCACCAACTCGAAACAGATAAATGAGTGTGAGTACCAGCAAAATGTTGCAAGAGCGATTGCAACAAACACACTGGTTAAATCTGTTCCAAATTGTCGTGTTTACAATGATTTTAATTTGAGGCACAATAAGACCTCTGGTCAGATACTTTTCAGACAAAAGAATGTCTGTCCTCTCTACCTTTTTAGACAAAGTGAAGAGGGCCAACATCTAGGAAATCTGACCTCATTAAAACAAGCCAACTGTAATTATAATTGAGATGTTAGTTTACAAATAATTACAATTCATGTATCCTATATACACATGCAATTCCAGGGAACTATCAAAACCTACCCCGGGATACGTCATCCACTGTGTATTAACTCTTTGAAAAGACAATAAAAACTGGAGAAATAACAGAAAAAGAACCAGGCAAGGCTAGTTCAGCCAGCCTGTAATTAGTAGTGATGAATGTTTTTGTCATTGGCTGGTTGCGATCCGTGGTTTTCTATATGGCAGACTGTGTCTTTAACCATTTCTCTATTTAAACAGGAGCTAATGTTGGATGTGATAAGTTTCTACTGCTGTGCCAAGGCAAAAGGTCTTCAATTTTTTTGAAAATTAGTTTTGTCATTTTGGAACATGAAAGATCTGCTTTCTTGTTTGGACAAGTATCAAAATGTGTCCAATCCAAATATTTCTGTTACTCAGAACTAAAATATTTCTGTGTGACAAAAATTGGAAAGTCTGAGGGGAATTGATACACCATCACTCCATGTCTTGTTCATTTCTTTAGAAAACAATAACAGTATACATATATAAGATAAGATCTGGGGCCTCATTTATAAAACTTTGCGTAGGATTTGCGTCAGAAATGGCGTACCGATGAAACATAGGACGTGCGTACGCACAGAAATATTCGGATTTATAAAACCGTGCGCACGCACATCCTACGCATTTTTTCCTTAATAAATCACAATCAATTCTAAATGTTGCGCAGCTTTTGCGGCTTCGTGTCACGCCCATAGTTGCCCATAAATAGTCCTTGAAACGCCCACAAGTTAATATTCATAGATTGCGAAA